>OX388349.1:2183417-2300511 GCA_947579665.1 Sympetrum striolatum
AAAAATCGAAATTTCGCTAAAATTCTCCGTTCTCGATGCTTTTTTTGATCAAAATGCAAGAAAATAACGAATATTAAAGAAAAAAGGTGATAAAAATTGAAATTTTAATAAAATTCTCCGTCCCGTTATTTCTTTGATCAAAATCCAAGAAAAAGACGAAATTAAGGAAAAAAAGGGGATAAAAATTGAAATTTCGCTAAAATTCTCCGTTTTCGATGATTTTTTTTATCAAAATGCAAGAAAAAGAAAAAATTAAGGAAAAAAATGGATAAAAATCGAAATTTCGCTAAAATTCTCCGTTTTCGATGATTTTTTTGATCAAAATGCAAGAAAATGAAAAAAATTTAGGAAAAAAAGGGGATAAAAATTGAAATTTTGATAAAATTCTCCGTATTCGATCCTTTTTTTGATCAAAATGCAAGAAAATGACGAAAATTAAGGAAAAAATGGGGATAAAATTGAAATTTCGCTAAAATTCTCCGTATTCGTCCTTTTTGGGATCAAAATGCAAGAAATTGACGAAAATTAAGGAAAAAAAGGGGATAAAAATTGAAAGTTCGCTAAAATTCTCCGTTCTCGATGCTTTTTTTGATCAAAATGCAAGAAAATAACGGATATTAAAGAAAAAAGGAGATAAAATTGAAATTTTGCTAAAATTCTCCATCCCGTTGATTTATTTGATCAAAATCCAAGAAAATGACGAAATTAAGGAAAAAAAATGGATAAAAATTGAAATTTCGCTAAAATTCTCCGTTTTCGATGCCTTTTTTTTACCAAAATGCAAGAAAAAGAAAAAAATTAAGGAAAAAAATGGATAAAAATCGAAATTTCGCTAAAATTCTCCGTTTTCGATGCTTTTTTTGATCAAAATGCAAGAAAATGACGAAAATTAAGGAAAAAATGGGGATAAAATTGAAATTTCGCTAAAATTCTCCGTATTCGATCCTTTTTTTGATCAAAATGCAAGAAATTGACGAAAATTAAGGAAAAGAAGGGGATAAAAATCGAAATTTCGCTAAAATAATCCGTATTCGATCCATTTTTTGTTCAAAATGCAAGAAAATGACAAAAATTTAGGAAAAAAAAGGGGATTAAAACTTGAAATTTCGCGAAAATTCTCCGTTTTTGATGCTTTTTTTTGATCAAAATTCAAGGAAATGACGAAAATTAAGGAAATAAACTGGATAAAAATTGAAATTTCGCTAAAATTCTCCGTTCTCGATGCTTTTTTTGATCAAAATGCAATAAAATGACGAAAATTAAGGAAAAAAATGGGGTTAAAATTGAAATTTCGCTAAAATTCTCCGTATTCGATCCTTTTTATGATCAAAATGCAAGAAAATGACGAAAATTAAGGAAGAAAAGGGGATAAAAATTGAAAGTTCGCTAAAATTCTCCGTTCTCGATGCTTTTTTTGATCAAAATGCAAGAAAATAACGGATATTAAAGAAAAAAGGAGATAACAATAGAAATTACGCTAAAATTCTCCGTTCTCGATGCTTTTTTTGATCAAAATGCAAGAAAATAACGAATATTAAAGAAAAAAGGTGATAAAAATTGAAATTTTAATAAAATTCTCCGTCCCGTTATTTCTTTGATCAAAATCCAAGAAAAAGACGAAATTAAGGAAAAAAAGGGGATAAAAATTGAAATTTCGCTAAAATTCTCCGTTTTCGATGATTTTTTTTATCAAAATGCAAGAAAAAGAAAAAATTAAGGAAAAAAAATGGATAAAAATCGAAATTTCGCTAAAATTCTCCGTTTTCGATGATTTTTTTGATCAAAATGCAAGAAAATGAAAAAAATTTAGGAAAAAAAGGGGATAAAAATTGAAATTTTGATAAAATTCTCCGTATTCGATCCTTTTTTTGATCAAAATGCAAGAAAATGACGAAAATTAAGGAAAAAATGGGGATAAAATTGAAATTTCGCTAAAATTCTCCGTATTCGTCCTTTTTGGGATCAAAATGCAAGAAATTGACGAAAATTAAGGAAAAAAAGGGGATAAAAATTGAAAGTTCGCTAAAATTCTCCGTTCTCGATGCTTTTTTTGATCAAAATGCAAGAAAATAACGGATATTAAAGAAAAAAGGAGATAAAATTGAAATTTTGCTAAAATTCTCCATCCCGTTGATTTATTTGATCAAAATCCAAGAAAATGACGAAATTAAGGAAAAAAAATGGATAAAAATTGAAATTTCGCTAAAATTCTCCGTTTTCGATGCCTTTTTTTTACCAAAATGCAAGAAAAAGAAAAAAATTAAGGAAAAAAATGGATAAAAATCGAAATTTCGCTAAAATTCTCCGTTTTCGATGCTTTTTTTTGATCAAAATGCAAGAAAATGACGAAAATTAAGGAAAAAATGGGGATAAAATTGAAATTTCGCTAAAATTCTCCGTATTCGATCCTTTTTTTGATCAAAATGCAAGAAATTGACGAAAATTAAGGAAAAGAAGGGGATAAAAATCGAAATTTCGCTAAAATAATCCGTATTCGATCCATTTTTTGTTCAAAATGCAAGAAAATGACAAAAATTTAGGAAAAAAAGGGGATTAAAACTTGAAATTTCGCGAAAATTCTCCGTTTTTGATGCTTTTTTTGATCAGAATTCAAGGAAATGACGAAAATTAAGGAAATAAACTGGATAAAAATTGAAATTTCGCTAAAATTCTCCGTTCTCGATGCTTTTTTTGATCAAAATGCAAGAAAATGTCAAAAATTTAGGAATAAATGGATAAAAATTGACATTTCGCTAAAATTCTCCGTTTTCGATGCTTTTTTTTGTTCAAAATGCAAGAAAATGACGAAAATTAAGGAAAAAAAGGGATAAAAATTGAAATTTCGCTAAAATTCTCCGTTTTCGATGATTTTTTTGATCAAAATGCAAGAAAATGACGAGAATTAAGGAAAAAAAGCGTATAAAAATACTCAGTGTTCGATATTTCTTTTGATCAAAATGCAATAAAATGACGAAAATTAAGGACAAAAAGGGGATAAAAATTGAAATTTCGCTAAAATTCTCCGTTTTCGATGCTTTTTTGATCAAAATGCAAGAAAATGACGAAAATTAAGGTAAAAAAGGGGATAAAAATTAAAATTTCGCTAACATTCTCCGTTTTTGATGCTTTTTTGATCAAAATGCAAGAAAATGACGAAAATTACGGAAATAATGGGGATAAAATTGAAATTTCGCTAAAATTCTCCGTTTTCGATACTTTTTTTGATCAAAATGCAAGAAAATGACGAAAATTATAGAAGAAAAGGGGATAAAAATTGAAAGTTCGCTAAAATTCTCCGTTCTCGATGCTTTTTTCGATCAAAATCCAAGAAAATAACGGATATTAAAGAAAAAAGGAGATAAAAATAGAAATTACGCTAAAATTCTCCGTTCTCGATGCTTTTTTTGATCAAAATGCAAGAAAATAACGAATATTAAAGAAAAAAGGTGATAAAAATTGAAATTTTAATAAAATTCTCCGTCCCGTTGATTTATTTGATCAAAATCCAAGAAAATGACGAAATTAAGGAAAAAAAGGGGATAAAAATTGAAATTTCGCTAAAATTCTCCGTTTTCGATGCTTTTTTTTTATCAAAATGCAAGAAAAAGAAAAAATTAAGGAAAAAAATGGATAAAAATCGAAATTTCGCTAAAATTCTCCGTTTTCGATGATTTTTTTGATCAAAATGCAAGAAAATGAAAAAAATTTAGGAAAAAAAGGGGATAAAAATTGAAATTTTGATAAAATTCTCCGTATTCGATCCTTTTTTTGATCAAAATGCAAGAAAATGACGAAAATTAAGGAAAAAATGCGGATAAAATTGAAATTTCGCTAAAATTCTCCGTATTCGTCCTTTTTGGGATCAAAATGCAAGAAATTGACGAAAATTAAGGAAAAAAAGGGGATAAAAATTGAAAGTTCGCTAAAATTCTCCGTTCTCGATGCTTTTTTTGATCAAAATGCAAGAAAATAACGGATATTAAAGAAAAAAGGAGATAAAATTGAAATTATGCTAAAATTCTCCGTCCCGTTGATTTATTTGATCAAAATCCAAGAAAATGACGAAATTAAGGAAAAAAAGGGGATAAAAATTGAAATTTCGCTAAAATTCTCCGTTTTCGATGCTTTTTTTTACCAAAATGCAAGAAAAAGAAAAAAATTAAGGAAAAAAATGGATAAAAATCGAAATTTCGCTAAAATTCTCCGTTTTCGATGATTTTTTTGATCAAAATGCAAGAAAATGAAAAAAATTAAGGTAAAAAAGGGGATAAAAATTGAAATTTCGCTAAAATTCTCCGTTTTCGATGCTTTTTTTGATCAAAATGCAAGAAAATGACGAAAATTAAGGAAAAAATGGGGATAAAATTGAAATTTCGCTAAAATTCTCCGTATTCGATGCTTTTTTTTGATCAAAATGCAAGAAAATAACGGATATTAAAGAAAAAAGGAGATAAAAATTGAAATTTTGCCAAAATTCTCCGTTCTCGATGCTTTTTTGATCAAAATGCAAGAAAATAACGAATATTAAAGAAAAAAGGTGATAAAAATTGAAATTTTGCTAAAATTCTCCGTTCTCGTTGATTTATTTAATCAAAATGCCAGAAAATGACAAAATTAAGAAAAAAAAGGGGATAAAAATTGAAATTTCGCTAAAATTCTCCGTTTTCGATGCTTTTTTTATCAAAATGCAAGAAAAAGAAAAAAATTAAGGAAAAAAATGGATAAAAATTGAAATTTCGCTAAAATTCTCCGTTTTCGATGCTTTTTTGATCAAAATGCAAGAAAATGACGAAAATTAAGGTAAAAAAGGGGATAAAAATTAAAATTTCGCTAACATTCTCCGTTTTTGATGCTTTTTTGATCAAAATGCAAAAAAATGACGAAAATTACGGAAATAATGGGGATAAAATTGAAATTTCGCTAAATTCTCCGTTTTCGATACTTTTTTTGATCAAAATGCTATAAAATGAAGAAATTTAAGGAAAAAAAGGTGATAAAATTCTGTTTTCGATCCTTTTTTTGATCAAAATGCAAGAAAATGACGAAAATTTAGGAAAAAAGTGGATAAAAATTGAAATTTCGCTAAAATTCTAGTTTTCGATGCTTTTTTTGATCAAAATGCAAGAAAAAGAAAAACATTAAGGAAAAAAAGGGGATAAAAATTGAAATTTCGCTAAAATCCTCAGTTTTCGATGCTTTTTTTGATCAAAATGCAAAAAAATGACGAAAATTAAGGAAGGAAGTGGATATAAATTGAAAGTTGCTAAAATTCTCCGTTTTCGTTGCTTTTTATGATCATAATTCAAGGAAATGACGAAAATTAAGGAAATAAAGGGGATAAAAATTAAAATTTCGATAAAATTCTCCATTCTCAATGTTTTTTTTGATCAAAATACAATAAAATGACGAAAATTAAGGAAGAAAAGGGGATAAAAATTGATAGTTCGCTAAAATTCTCCGTTCTCGATGCTTTTTTTGATCAAAATGCAAGTAAATGACGAGTAATAAGGAAAAAAGGTGATAAAAATTCTCAGTTTTCGATGCTTTTTTTGATCAAAATGCAAGAAATTGACGAAAATTAAGGAAAAGAAGGGGATAAAAATCGAAATTTCGCTAAAATAATCCGTATTCGATCCATTTTTGTTCAAAATGCAAGAAAATGACAAAAATTTAGGAAAAAAAGGGGATTAAAACTTGAAATTTCGCGAAAATTCTCCGTTTTTGATGCTTTTTTTGATCAAAATTCAAGGAAATGACGAAAATTAAGGAAATAAACTGGATAAAAATTGAAATTTCGCTAAAATTCTCCGTTCTCGATGCTTTTTTTGATCAAAATGCAAGAAAATGTCAAAAATTTAGGAATAAATGGATAAAAATTGACATTTCGCTAAAATTCTCCGTTTTCGATGCTTTTTTTGTTCAAAATGCAAGAAAATGACGAAAATTAAGGAAAAAAAGGGATAAAAATTGAAATTTCGCTAAAATTCTCCGTTTTCGATGATTTTTTTGATCAAAATGCAAGAAAATGACGAGAATTAAGGAAAAAAAGCGTATAAAAATACTCAGTGTTCGATATTTCTTTTGATCAAAATGCAATAAAATGACGAAAATTAAGGACAAAAAGGGGATAAAAATTGAAATTTCGCTAAAATTCTCCGTTTTCGATGCTTTTTTGATCAAAATGCAAGAAAATGACGAAAATTAAGGTAAAAAAGGGGATAAAAATTAAAATTTCGCTAACATTCTCCGTTTTTGATGCTTTTTTGATCAAAATGCAAGAAAATGACGAAAATTACGGAAATAATGGGGATAAAATTGAAATTTCGCTAAAATTCTCCGTTTTCGATACTTTTTTTGATCAAAATGCTATAAAATGAAGAAATTTAAGGAAAAAAAGGTGATAAAATTCTGTTTTCGATCCTTTTTTTGATCAAAATGCAAGAAAATGACGAAAATTTAGGAAAAAAGTGGATAAAAATTGAAATTTCGCTAAAATTCTAGTTTTCGATGCTTTTTTTGATCAAAATGCAAGAAAATGACGAAAATTACGGAAATAATGGGGATAAAATTGAAATTTCGCTAAAATTCTCCGTATTCGATCCTTTTTATGATCAAAATGCAAGAAAATGACGAAAATTATAGAAGAAAAGGGGATAAAAATTGAAAGTTCGCTAAAATTCTCCGTTCTCGATGCTTTTTTCGATCAAAATCCAAGAAAATAACGGATATTAAAGAAAAAAGGAGATAAAAATAGAAATTACGCTAAAATTCTCCGTTCTCGATGCTTTTTTTGATCAAAATGCAAGAAAATAACGAATATTAAAGAAAAAAGGTGATAAAAATTGAAATTTTAATAAAATTCTCCGTCCCGTTGATTTATTTGATCAAAATCCAAGAAAATGACGAAATTAAGGAAAAAAAGGGGATAAAAATTGAAATTTCGCTAAAATTCTCCGTTTTCGATGCTTTTTTTTATCAATATGCAAGAAAAAGAAAAAATTAAGGAAAAAAATGGATAAAAATCGAAATTTCGCTAAAATTCTCCGTTTTCGATGATTTTTTTGATCAAAATGCAAGAAAATGAAAAAAATTTAGGAAAAAAAGGGGATAAAAATTGAAATTTTGATAAAATTCTCCGTATTCGATCCTTTTTTTGATCAAAATGCAAGAAAATGACGAAAATTAAGGAAAAAATGCGGATAAAATTGAAATTTCGCTAAAATTCTCCGTATTCGTCCTTTTTGGGATCAAAATGCAAGAAATTGACGAAAATTAAGGAAAAAAAGGGGATAAAAATTGAAAGTTCGCTAAAATTCTCCGTTCTCGATGCTTTTTTTGATCAAAATGCAAGAAAATAACGGATATTAAAGAAAAAAGGAGATAAAATTGAAATTATGCTAAAATTCTCCGTCCCGTTGATTTATTTGATCAAAATCCAAGAAAATGACGAAATTAAGGAAAAAAAGGGGATAAAAATTGAAATTTCGCTAAAATTCTCCGTTTTCGATGCTTTTTTTTACCAAAATGCAAGAAAAAGAAAAAAATTAAGGAAAAAAATGGATAAAAATCGAAATTTCGCTAAAATTCTCCGTTTTCGATGATTTTTTTGATCAAAATGCAAGAAAATGAAAAAAATTAAGGTAAAAAAGGGGATAAAAATTGAAATTTCGCTAAAATTCTCCGTTTTCGATGCTTTTTTTGATCAAAATGCAAGAAAATGACGAAAATTAAGGAAAAAATGGGGATAAAATTGAAATTTCGTTAAAATTCTCCGTATTCGATCCTTTTTTTGATCAAAATGCAAGAAATTGACGAAAATTAAGGAAAAAAAGGGGATAAAAATTGAAAGTTCGCTAAAATTCTCCGTTCTCGATGCTTTTTTTGATCAAAATGCAAGAAAATAACGGATATTAAAGAAAAAAGGAGATAAAAATTGAAATTTTGCCAAAATTCTCCGTTCTCGATGCTTTTTTGATCAAAATGCAAGAAAATAACGAATATTAAAGAAAAAAGGTGATAAAAATTGAAATTTTGCTAAAATTCTCCGTTCTCGTTGATTTATTTAATCAAAATGCAAGAAAATGACAAAATTAAGAAAAAAAAGGTGATAAAAATTGAAATTTCGCTAAAATTCTCCGTTTTCGATGCTTTTTTTATCAAAATGCAAGAAAAAGAAAAAAATTAAGGAAAAAAATGGATAAAAATTGAAATTTCGCTAAAATTCTCCGTTTTCGATGCTTTTTTGATCAAAATGCAAGAAAATGACGAAAATTAAGGTAAAAAAGGGGATAAAAATTAAAATTTCGCTAACATTCTCCGTTTTTGATGCTTTTTTGATCAAAATGCAAAAAAATGACGAAAATTACGGAAATAATGGGGATAAAATTGAAATTTCGCTAAATTCTCCGTTTTCGATACTTTTTTTGATCAAAATGCTATAAAATGAAGAAATTTAAGGAAAAAAAGGTGATAAAATTCTGTTTTCGATCCTTTTTTTGATCAAAATGCAAGAAAATGACGAAAATTTAGGAAAAAAGTGGATAAAAATTGAAATTTCGCTAAAATTCTAGTTTTCGATGCTTTTTTTTGATCAAAATGCAAGAAAAAGAAAAACATTAAGGAAAAAAAGGGGATAAAAATTGAAATTTCGCTAAAATCCTCAGTTTTCGATGCTTTTTTTGATCAAAATGCAAAAAAATGACGAAAATTAAGGAAGGAAGTGGATATAAATTGAAAGTTGCTAAAATTCTCCGTTTTCGTTGCTTTTTATGATCATAATTCAAGGAAATGACGAAAATTAAGGAAATATAGGGGATAAAAATTAAAATTTCGATAAAATTCTCCATTCTCAATGTTTTTTTTGATCAAAATACAATAAAATGACGAAAATTAAGGAAGAAAAGGGGATAAAAATTGATAGTTCGCTAAAATTCTCCGTTCTCGATGCTTTTTTTGATCAAAATGCAAGAAAATAACGGATATTAAAGAAAAAAGGAGATAAAAATAGAAATTACGCTAAAATTCTCCGTTCTCGATGCTTTTTTTGATCAAAATCCAAGAAAATGACGAAATTAAGGAAAAAAAGGGGATAAAAATTGAAATTTCGCTAAAATTCTCCGTTTTCGATGCTTTTTTTTATCAAAATGCAAGAAAAAGAAAAAATTAAGGAAAAAAATGGATAAAAATCGAAATTTCGCTAAAATTCTCCGTTTTCGATGATTTTTTTGATCAAAATGCTAGAAAATGAAAAAAATTTAGGAAAAAAAGGGGATAAAAATTGAAATTTTGATAAAATTCTCCGTATTCGATCCTTTTTTTGATCAAAATGCAAGAAAATGACGAAAATTAAGGAAAAAAATGGATAAAAATTGAAATTTCGCTAAAATTCTCCGTATTCGTCCTTTTTGGGATCAAAATGCAAGAAATTGACGAAAATTAAGGAAAAAAAGGGGATAAAAATTGAAAGTTCGCTAAAATTCTCCGTTCTCGATGCTTTTTTTGATCAAAATGCAAGAAAATAACGGATATTAAAGAAAAAAGGAGATAAAATTGAGATTATGCTAAAATTCTCCGTCCCGTTGATTTATTTGATCAAAATCCAAGAAAATGACGAAATTAAGGAAAAAAAGGGGATAAAAATTGAAATTTCGCTAAAATTCTCCGTTTTCGATGCTTTTTTTTACCAAAATGCAAGAAAAAGGAAAAAATTAAGGAAAAAAATGGATAAAAATCGAAATTTCGATAAAATTCTCCGTTTTCGATGATTTTTTTGATCAAAATGCAAGAAAATGAAAAAAATTAAGGTAAAAAAGGGGATAAGAATTGAAATTTCGCTAAAATTCTCCGTTTTCGATGCTTTTTTTGATCAAAATGCAAGAAAATGACGAAAATTAAGGAAAAAATGGGGATAAAATTGAAATTTCGCTAAAATTCTCCGTTCTCGATGCATTTTTTGATCAAAATGCAAGAAAATAACGGATATTAATGAAAAAAGGAGATAAAAATTGAAATTTTGCCAAAATTCTCCGTTCTCGATGCTTTTTTGATCAAAATGCAAGAAAATAACGAATATTAAAGAAAAAAGGTGATAAAAATTGAAATTTTGCTAAAATTCTCCGTTCTCGTTGATTTATTTAATCAAAATGCAAGAAAATGACAAAATTAAGGAAAAAAAGGGGATAAAAATTGAAATTTCGCTAAAATTCTCCGTTTTCGATGCTTTTTTTATCAAAATGCAAGAAAAAGAAAAAAATTAAGGAAAAAAATGGATAAAAATCGAAATTTCGCTACAATTCTCCGTTTTCGATGATATTTTTGATCAAAATGCAAGAAAAAGAAAAAAATTAAGGAAAAAAAGGGGATAAAAATTGATATTTCGCTAAAATTCTCCGTTTTCGATGCTTTTTTTGATCAAAATGCAAGTAAATGACGAGTAATAAGGAAAAAGGTGATGAAAATTCTCAGTTTTAGATGCTTTTTTTGATCAAAATGCAAGAAAATGACGAAAATTAAGGAAAAAAATGGATAAAAATCGAAATTTCGCTAAAATTCTCCGTTTTCGATGCTTTTTTGATCAAAATGCAAGAAAAAGAAAAAAATTAAGGAAGAAAAGGGGTTAAAATTAAAATTTGGCTAAAATTCTCCGTATTCGATCCTTTTTTTGATCATAATGCAAGAAAATGACAACAATTTAGGAAAAAAAGGGGATTAAAACTTGAAATTTCGCTAAAATCCTCGGTTTTTGATGCTTTTTTTGATCAAAATTCAAGGAAATGACGAAAATTAAGGAAATAAAGGGGATAAAAATTGAAATTTCGCTAAAATTCTCCGTTTTCGATGCTTTTTTTTATCAAAATGCAAGAAAAAGAAAAAATTAAGGAAAAAAATGGATAAAAATTTGAAATTTCGCTAAAATTCTCCGTTTTCGATGATTTTTTTGATCAAAATGCAAGAAAATGAAAAAAATTTAGGAAAAAAAGGGGATAAAAATTGAAATTTTGATAAAATTCTCCGTATTCGAACCTTTTTTTGATCAAAATGCAAGAAAATGACGAAAATTAAGGAAAAAAATGGATAAAAATTGAAATTTCGCTAAAATTCTCCGTATTCGTCCTTTTTGGGATCAAAATGCAAGAAATTGACGAAAATTAAGGAAAAAAAGGGGATAAAAATTGAAAGTTCGCTAAAATTCTCCGTTCTCGATGCTTTTTTTGATCAAAATGCAAGAAAATAACGGATATTAAAGAAAAAAGGAGATAAAATTGAAATTATGCTAAAATTCTCCGTCCCGTTGATTTATTTGATCAAAATCCAAGAAAATGACGAAATTAAGGAAAAAAAGGGGATAAAAATTGAAATTTCGCTAAAATTCTCCGTTTTCGATGCTTTTTTTTACCAAAATGCAAGAAAAAGAAAAAAATTAAGGAAAAAAATGGATAAAAATCGAAATTTCGCTAAAATTCTCCGTTTTCGATGATTTTTTTGATCAAAATGCAAGAAAATGAAAAAAATTAAGGTAAAAAAGGGGATAAAAATTGAAATTTCGCTAAAATTCTCCGTTTTCGATGCTTTTTTTGATCAAAATGCAAGAAAATGACGAAAATTAAGGAAAAAATGGGGATAAAATTGAAATTTCGCTAAAATTCTCCGTTCTCGATGCTTTTTTTGATCAAAATGCAAGAAAATAACGGATATTAATGAAAAAAGGAGATAAAAATTGAAATTTTGCCAAAATTCTCCGTTCTCGATGCTTTTTTGATCAAAATGCAAGAAAATAACGAATTTTAAAGAAAAAAGGTGATAAAAATTGAAATTTTGCTAAAATTCTCCGTTCTCGTTGATTTATTTAATCAAAATGCAAGAAAATGACAAAATTAAGGAAAAAAAGGGGATAAAAATTTAAATTTCGCTAAAATTCTCCGTTTTCGATGCTTTTTTTATCGAAATGCAAGAAAAAGAAAAAAATTAAAGAAAAAAATGGATAAAAATCGAAATTTCGCTAAAATTCTCCGTTTTCGATGATATTTTTGATCAAAATGCAAGAAAAAGAAAAAAATTAAGGAAAAAAAGGGGATAAAAATTGATATTTCGCTAAAATTCTCCGTTTTCGATGCTTTTTTTGATCAAAATGCAAGTAAATGACGAGTAATAAGGAAAAAGGTGATGAAAATTCTCAGTTTTAGATGCTTTTTTTGATCAAAATGCAAGAAAATGACGAAAATTAAGGAAAAAAATGGATAAAAATCGAAATTTCGCTAAAATTCTCCGTTTTCGATGCTTTTTTTGATCAAAATGCAAGAAAAAGAAAAAAATTAAGGAAGAAAAGGGGTTAAAATTAAAATTTGGCTAAAATTCTCCGTATTCGATCCTTTTTTTGATCAAAATGCAAGAAAATGACAACAATTTAGGAAAAAAAGGGGATTAAAACTTGAAATTTCGCTAAAATCCTCGGTTTTTGATGCTTTTTTTGATCAAAATTCAAGGAAATGACGAAAATTAAGGAAATAAAGGGGATAAAAATTTAAATTTCGCTAAAATACTCCGTTCTCGATGCTTTTTTTGATCAAAGTGCAAGAAAATGTCGAGAATTAAGGAAAAAAAGCAAATAAAAATTCTCAGTTTTCGATACTTCTTTTGATCAAAATCCAATAAAATGACGAAAATTAAGGACAAAAAGGGGATAAAAATTGAAATATCGCTAAAATTCTCCGTTTTCGATGCATTTTTTGATCAAATTGCAAGAAAATGACGAAAACTAAGGAAAAAAAGGGGATAAAAATTCTCAGTTTTCGATGCTTTTTTTGATCAAAATGCAAGAAAAAGAAAAAAATTAAGGAAAAAAGGGGTTAAAATTGAAATGTCGCTAAAATTCTCCGTATTCGATCCTTTTTTTGATCAAAATGCAAGAAAATGACAAAAATTTAGGAAAAAAAGGGAATTAAAAATTGAAATTTCCCTAAAATTCTCCGTATTCGATCCTTTTTTTGATCAAAATGCAAGAAATTGACGAAAATTAAGGAAAAAAAAGGGGATAAAAATTGAAAGTTCGCTAAAATTATCCGTTCTCGATGCTTCTTTTGATCAAAATGCAAGAAAATAACGGATATTAAAGAAAAAAGGAGATAAAAATTGAAATTTTGCTAAAATTCTCCGTTCTCGATGCTTTTTTTGATAAAAATGCAAGAAAATAACGAATATTAAAGAAAAAAGGTGATAAAAATTGAAATTTTGCTATAATTCTCCGTTCTCGTTGATTTATTTGATCAAAATGCAAGAAAATGACGAAATTAAGAAAAAAAAGGGGATAAAAATTGAAATTTTGCTAAAATTCTCCGTTTTCGATGCTTTTTTTATCAAAATGCAAGAAAAAGAAAAAAATTAAGGAAAAAAATGGATAAAAATCGAAATTTCGCTAAAATTATCCGTTTTCGATGATTTTTTTTATCAAAATGCAAGAAAAAGAAAAAAATTAAGGAAAAAAAGGGGCTAAAATTGAAATTTCGCTAAAATTCTCCGTATTCGATCCTTTTTTTGATCAAAATGCTAGAAAATGACAAAAATATAGGAAAAAAAGGGGATTAAAACTTGAAATTTTGCTAAAATTCTCCGTTTTTGATGCTTTTTTTGATCAAAATTCAAGAAAATGACGAGAATTAAGGAAAAAAAGGGGATAAAAATTGAAATTTCGCTTACATTCTCCGTTTTCGATGCTTTTTTTGATCAAACTGCAAGAAAATGATGAAAATTAAGGAAAAAATGGGGATAAAATTGAAATTACGCTAAAACTCTCCGTTTTCGATGCTTTTTTTGATCAAAATGCAAGAAAAAGAAAAAAATTAAGGAAAAAAAGGGGCTAAAATTGATATTTCGCTAAAATTCTCCGTATTCGATCCTTTTTTTGATCAAAATGCAAGAAAATAACAAAAATATAGGAAAAAAAGGGGATTAAAACTTGAAATTTCGCTAAAATTCTCCGTTTTTGATGCTTTTTTTGATCAAAATTCAAGGAAATGACGAAAATTAAGGAAATAAAGGGAATAAAAATTTAAATTTCGCTAAAATACTCCGTTCTCAATGCTTTTTTTGATCAAAATGCAAGAAAATGACGAGAATTAAGGAAAAAAAGGGGATAAAAATTGAAATTTCGCTAAAATTCTCCGTTCTCGATGCTTTTTTTTATCAAAATGCAAGAAAATGTCGAAAATTTAGGAAAAAATGGATAAAAATTGACATTTCGCTAAAATTCTCCGTTTTCGATGCTTTTTTTGATCAAAATGAAGGAAAATGACGAAAATTAAGGAAAAAAAGGGGATAAAAATTGAAATTTCGCTAAAATTCTCCGTTTTCGATGATTTTTTTGATCAAAATGCAAGAAAACGACGAGAATTAAGGAAAAAAAGCATATAAAAATTCTCAGTTTTCGATACTTCGTTTGATCAAAATGCAATAAAATGACGAAAATTAAGGACAAAAAGGGGATAAAAATTGAAACTTCGCTAAAATTCTCCGTTTTCGATGCTTTTTTTGATCAAAATGCAAGAAAATGACGAAAATTAAGGAAAAAAAGGGGATAAAAATTGAAATTTTGCTAACATTCTCCGTTTTCGATGATTTTTTGATCAAAATGCAAGAAATTGACGAAATTAAGGAAAAAAAAGGGATAAAAATTGAAATTTCGCTAAAATTCTCTGTTTTCGATGCTTTTTTTTATCAAAATGCAAGAAAAAGAAAAAAATTAAGGAAAAAAATGGATAAATATCGAAATTTCGCTAAAATTCTCCGTTTTCGATGATTTTTTTGATCAAAATGCAAGAAAACGACGAGAATTAAGGAAAAAAAGCATATAAAAATTCTCAGTTTTCGATACTTCGTTTGATCAAAATGCAATAAAATGACGAAAATTAAGGACAAAAAGGGGATAAAAATTGAAACTTCGCTAAAATTCTCCGTTTTCGATGCTTTTTTTGATCAAAATGCAAGAAAATGACGAAAATTAAGGAAAAAAAGGGGATAAAAATTGAAATTTTGCTAACATTCTCCGTTTTCGATGATTTTTTGATCAAAATGCAAGAAATTGACGAAATTAAGGAAAAAAAAGGGATAAAAATTGAAATTTCGCTAAAATTCTCTGTTTTCGATGCTTTTTTTTATCAAAATGCAAGAAAAAGAAAAAAATTAAGGAAAAAAATGGATAAATATCGAAATTTCGCTAAAATTCTCCGTTTTCGATGATTTTTTTGAGCAAAATGCAAGAACATGAAAAAAATTAAGGAAAAAAAGGGGATAAAAATTGAAATTTCGCTAAAATTCTCCGTTTTCGATCCTTTTTTTGATCAAAATGCAACAAAATGACGAAAATTAAGGAAAAAATGGGGGTAAAAATTGAAAGTTCGCTAAAATTCTCCGTTTTCGATGCTTTTTTTGATCAAAATGCCAGAAAATGACGAAAATTAAGGAAGAAAAGGGGATAAAAATTGAAATTTCGCTAAAATTCTCCGTTTTCGATGCTTTTTTTGATCAAAATGCAAGAAAATGACGAAAATTAAGGAAAAAATGGGGATAAAATTGAAATTTCGCTAAAATTCTCCGTTCTCGATGCATTTTTTGATCAAAATGCAAGAAAATAACGGATATTAATGAAAAAAGGAGATAAAAATTGAAATTTTGCCAAAATTCTCCGTTCTCGATGCTTTTTTGATCAAAATGCAAGAAAATAACGAATATTAAAGAAAAAAGGTGATAAAAATTGAAATTTTGCTAAAATTCTCCGTTCTCGTTGATTTATTTAATCAAAATGCAAGAAAATGACAAAATTAAGGAAAAAAAGGGGATAAAAATTGAAATTTCGCTAAAATTCTCCGTTTTCGATGCTTTTTTTATCAAAATGCAAGAAAAAGAAAAAAATTAAGGAAAAAAATGGATAAAAATCGAAATTTCGCTAAAATTCTCCGTTTTCGATGATATTTTTGATCAAAATGCAAGAAAAAGAAAAAAATTAAGGAAAAAAAGGGGATAAAAATTGATATTTCGCTAAAATTCTCCGTTTTCGATGCTTTTTTTGATCAAAATGCAAGTAAATGACGAGTAATAAGGAAAAAGGTGATGAAAATTCTCAGTTTTAGATGCTTTTTTTGATCAAAATGCAAGAAAATGACGAAAATTAAGGAAAAAAATGGATAAAAATCGAAATTTCGCTAAAATTCTCCGTTTTCGATGCTTTTTTTGATCAAAATGCAAGAAAAAGAAAAAAATTAAGGAAGAAAAGGGGTTAAAATTAAAATTTGGCTAAAATTCTCCGTATTCGATCCTTTTTTTGATCAAAATGCAAGAAAATGACAACAATTTAGGAAAAAAAGGGGATTAAAACTTGAAATTTCGCTAAAATCCTCGGTTTTTGATGCTTTTTTTGATCAAAATTCAAGGAAATGACGAAAATTAAGGAAATAAAGGGGATAAAAATTGAAATTTCGCTAAAATTCTCCGTTTTCGATGCTTTTTTTTATCAAAATGCAAGAAAAAGAAAAAATTAAGGAAAAAAATGGATAAAAATCGAAATTTCGCTAAAATTCTCCGTTTTCGATGATTTTTTTGATCAAAATGCTAGAAAATGAAAAAAATTTAGGAAAAAAAGGGGATAAAAATTGAAATTTTGATAAAATTCTCCGTATTCGATCCTTTTTTTGATCAAAATGCAAGAAAATGACGAAAATTAAGGAAAAAATGGATAAAAATTGAAATTTCGCTAAAATTCTCCGTATTCGTCCTTTTTGGGATCAAAATGCAAGAAATTGACGAAAATTAAGGAAAAAAAGGGGATAAAAATTGAAAGTTCGCTAAAATACTCCGTTCTCGATGCTTTTTTTGATCAAAATGCAAGAAAATAACGGATATTAAAGAAAAAAGGAGATAAAATTGAAATTATGCTAAAATTCTCCGTCCCGTTGATTTATTTGATCAAAATCCAAGAAAATGACGAAATTAAGGAAAAAAAGGGGATAAAAATTGAAATTTCGCTAAAATTCTCCGTTTTCGATGCTTTTTTTTACCAAAATGCAAGAAAAAGAAAAAAATTAAGGAAAAAAATGGATAAAAATCGAAATTTCGCTAAAATTCTCCGTTTTCGATGATTTTTTTGATCAAAATGCAAGAAAATGAAAAAAATTAAGGTAAAAAAGGGGATAAGAATTGAAATTTCGCTAAAATTCTCCGTTTTCGATGCTTTTTTTGATCAAAATGCAAGAAAATGACGAAAATTAAGGAAAAAATGGGGATAAAATTGAAATTTCGCTAAAATTCTCCGTTCTCGATGCTTTTTTTGATCAAAATGCAAGAAAATAACGGATATTAATGAAAAAAGGAGATAAAAATTGAAATTTTGCCAAAATTCTCCGTTCTCGATGCTTTTTTGATCAAAATGCAAGAAAATAACGAATATTAAAGAAAAAAGGTGATAAAAATTGAAATTTTGCTAAAATTCTCCGTTCTCGTTGATTTATTTAATCAAAATGCAAGAAAATGACAAAATTAAGGAAAAAAAGGGGATAAAAATTGAAATTTCGCTAAAATTCTCCGTTTTCGATGCTTTTTTTATCAAAATGCAAGAAAAAGAAAAAAATTAAGGAAAAAAATGGATAAAAATCGAAATTTCGCTAAAATTCTCCGTTTTCGATGATATTTTTGATCAAAATGCAAGAAAAAGAAAAAAATTAAGGAAAAAAAGGGGATAAAAATTGATATTTCGCTAAAATTCTCCGTTTTCGATGCTTTTTTTGATCAAAATGCAAGTAAATGACGAGTAATAAGGAAAAAGGTGATGAAAATTCTCCGTTCTCGATGCTTTTTTTGATCAAAATGCAAGAAAATGACGAAAATTAAGGAAAAAAATGGATAAAAATCGAAATTTCGCTAAAATTCTCCGTTTTCGATGCTTTTTTTGATCAAAATGCAAGAAAAAGAAAAAAATTAAGGAAGAAAAGGGGTTAAAATTAAAATTTGGCTAAAATTCTCCGTATTCGATCCTTTTTTTGATCAAAATGCAAGAAAATGACAACAATTTAGGAAAAAAAGGGGATTAAAACTTGAAATTTCGCTAAAATCCTCGGTTTTTGATGCTTTTTTTGATCAAAATTCAAGGAAATGACGAAAATTAAGGAAATAAAGGGGATAAAAATTTAAATTTCGCTAAAATACTCCGTTCTCGATGCTTTTTTTGATCAAAATGCAAGAAAATGTCGAGAATTAAGGAAAAAAAGCAAATAAAAATTCTCAGTTTTCGATACTTCTTTTGATCAAAATGCAATAAAATGACGAAAATTAAGGACAAAAAGGGGATAAAAATTGAAATTTCGCTAAAATTCTCCGTTTTCGATGCATTTTTTGATCAAATTGCAAGAAAATGACGAAAACTAAGGAAAAAAAGGGGATAAAAATTCTCAGTTTTCGATGCTTTTTTTGATCAAAATGCAAGAAAAAGAAAAAAATTAAGGAAAAAAGGGGTTAAAATTGAAATTTCGCTAAAATTCTCCGTATTCGATCCTTTTTTTGATCAAAATGCAAGAAAATGACAAAAATTTAGGAAAAAAAGGGAATTAAAAATTGAAATTTCCCTAAAATTCTCCGTATTCGATCCTTTTTTTGATCAAAATGCAAGAAATTGACGAAAATTAAGGAAAAAAAAGGGGATAAAAATTGAAAGTTCGCTAAAATTATCCGTTCTCGATGCTTCTTTTGATCAAAATGCAAGAAAATAACGGATATTAAAGAAAAAAGGAGATAAAAATTGAAATTTTGCTAAAATTCTCCGTTCTCGATGCTTTTTTTGATAAAAATGCAAGAAAATAACGAATATTAAAGAAAAAAGGTGATAAAAATTGAAATTTTGCTATAATTCTCCGTTCTCGTTGATTAATTTGATCAAAATGCAAGAAAATGACGAAATTAAGGAAAAAAAGGGGATAAAAATTGAAATTTTGCTAAAATTCTCCGTTTTCGATGCTTTTTTTATCAAAATGCAAGAAAAAGAAAAAAATTAAGGAAAAAAATGGATAAAAATCGAAATTTCGCTAAAATTATCCGTTTTCGATGATTTTTTTTATCAAAATGCAAGAAAAAGAAAAAAATTAAGGAAAAAAAGGGGCTAAAATTGAAATTTCGCTAAAATTCTCCGTATTCGATCCTTTTTTTGATCAAAATGCTAGAAAATGACAAAAATATAGGAAAAAAAGGGGATTAAAACATGAAATTTTGCTAAAATTCTCCGTTTTTGATGCTTTTTTTGATCAAAATTCAAGAAAATGACGAGAATTAAGGAAAAAAAGGGGATAAAAATTGAAATTTCGCTTACATTCTCCGTTTTCGATGCTTTTTTTGATCAAAATGCAAGAAAATGATGAAAATTAAGGAAAAAAAGGGGATAAAAATTGAAATTTCGCTAAAATTCTCCGTTTTCGATGATTTTTTTGATCAAAATGCAAGAAAACGACGAGAATTAAGGAAAAAAAGCATATAAAAATTCTCAGTTTTCGATACTTCGTTTGATCAAAATGCAATAAAATGACGAAAATTAAGGACAAAAAGGGGATAAAAATTGAAATTTTGCTAACATTCTCCGTTTTCGATGATTTTTTGATCAAAATGCAAGAAATTGACGAAATTAAGGAAAAAAAGGGGATAAAAATTGAATTTTCGCTAAAATTCTCCGTTTTCGATGCTTTTTTTTATCAAAATGCAAGAAAAAGAAAAAAATGGATAAAAATCGAAATTTCGCTAAAATTCTCCGTTTTCGATGCTTTTTTTGATCAAATTGCATGAAAATGACGAAAACTAAGGAAAAAAAGGGGATAAAAATTCTCAGTTTTCGATGCTTTTTTTGATCAAAATGCAAGAAAATGACGAAAATTAAGGAAAAAATGGATAAAAATCGAAATTTTGCTAAAATTCTCCGTTTTCGATGCTTTTCTTTGATCAAAATGCAAGAAAAAGAAAAAAATTAAGGAAAAAAATGGATAAATATCGAAATTTCACTAAAATTCTCCGTTTTCGATGATTTTTTTGAGCAAAATGCAAGAACATGAAAAAAATTAAGGAAAAAAAGGGGATAAAAATTGAAAGTTCGCTAAAATTATCCGTTCTCGATGCTTCTTTTGATCAAAATGCAAGAAAATAACGGATATTAAAGAAAAAAGGAGATAAAAATTGAAATTTTGCTAAAATTCTCCGTTCTCGATGCTTTTTTTGATAAAAATGCAAGAAAATAACGAATATTAAAGAAAAAAGGTGATAAAAATTGAAATTTTGCTATAATTCTCCGTTCTCGTTGATTTATTTGATCAAAATGCAAGAAAATGACGAAATTAAGGAAAAAAAGGGTATAAAAATTGAAATTTTGCTAAAATTCTCCGTTTTCGATGCTTTTTTTATCAAAATGCAAGAAAAAGAAAAAAATTAAGGAAAAAAATGGATAAAAATCGAAATTTCGCTAAAATTATCCGTTTTCGATGATTTTTTTTATCAAAATGCAAGAAAAAGAAAAAAATTAAGGAAAAAAAGGGGCTAAAATTGAAATTTCGCTAAAATTCTCCGTATTCGATCCTTTTTTTGATCAAAATGCTAGAAAATGACAAAAATATAGGAAAAAAAGGGGATTAAAAATTGAAATTTTGCTAAAATTCTCCGTTTTTGATGCTTTTTTTGATCAAAATTCAAGAAAATGACGAGAATTAAGGAAAAAAAAGGGGATAAAAATTGAAATTTCGCTTACATTCTCCGTTTTCGATGCTTTTTTTGATCAAAATGCAAGAAAATGATGAAAATTAAGGAAAAAATGGGGATAAAATTGAAATTACGCTAAAACTCTCCGTTTTCGATGCTTTTTTTGATCAAAATGCAAGAAAAAGAAAAAAATTAAGGAAAAAAAGGGGCTAAAATTGATATTTCGCTAAAATTCTCCGTATTCGATCCTTTTTTTGATCAAAATGCAAGAAAATGACAAAAATATAGGAAAAAAAGGGGATTAAAACTTGAAATTTCGCTAAAATTCTCCGTTTTTGATGCTTTTTTTGATCAAAATTCAAGGAAATGACGAAAATTAAGGAAATAAAGGGAATAAAAATTTAAATTTCGCTAAAATACTCCGTTCTCAATGCTTTTTTTGATCAAAATGCAAGAAAATGACGAGAATTAAGGAAAAAATCTGATGTGGCCAGCACATGACTTTCTCCATATATATAAGATGTAAATAATTATCTACCGCAATAATTTCGAACTCTATATTCCATCTAAACTTGGAATTTGAGTTATTAATATTATATATTATCTTTGATGCCAAAAACATGATAAATAATTTTTACGGGACATGATCGATGAAAAACGATGAAATTGGCCTTTCGCCCATAGAGCCCAGAGCTCCCACAAAGTACATAATCAGCAACTTCCGGTTTATCAGTATTTCAAGAATAACTCCTACACAATCAGTGATACAAAAATATGTTTCAACCAAAAGTTATAGTACATTACATTTTCTACAACATTTATAAATAATAGTATATACCTAAATACCATATTTATGGAGATATTTTGAAAACCGGAAATGAGCTTTGAAGAATTAAGCTCAACTTCCGGTCAACCGATTCACTCCAAAAACTAATCAACTCTAACGACACAAACCAAAATACTATATATGAAATTTGGTGTTGATCCGACAAATAGTTTTCATGTTAGAGCGCCCACAATGTACATAATCATCTTCTTCCGGTTTATCAGTATTTCACGAATAACTCCTAATCAACCGGTTATACAAAAATATGTTAAATACAAAAGTTATAGTAAATTATATTATCTAAAACTTTTATAAGGAATACAATATACCAATATATCATATTTATGGATATATTTTGAAAACCAGAAATGAGCTTTACACAACGTACATAATCAGCAACTTCCGGTTTATCAGTATTTCATGGATAACTCCTAAACAATCAGTGATGCAAAAATATGTTTCATACAAAAGTTATAGTAAATGAAATTTTCTACAACATTTATAAATAATAGTATATACCTAAATATCATATTAATGGAGATATTTTGAAAACCGGAAATGAGCTTTGAAGAATGAAGCTCGACTTCCGGTCAGCCGATTTACTCCAAAAACTAATCAACTCTAACGACTGTAATAAAAGTACTATGTATGAAATTTGGTGTTGATCCGACAAACAGTTTTCATGTTAGAGCGCCCACAAAGTACATAATCATCTTCTTCCGGTTTATCAGTATTTCACGAATAACTCCTAATGAACCGGTGATACAAAAATATGTTAAATACAAAAGTTATAGTAAATTATATTATCTAAAACTTTTATAAGTAATACAATAGACGTATATATCATATTTATGGAGATATTTTGAAAACCGGAAATGAGCTTTAATGAATAAAGCTCGACTTCCGGTTAACGGATTTACTCCAAAAACTAATCAACTCTGACAGCACACACAACAGTACTATATATGAAGTTTGGTATTGATACGACTTTTAGTTTTCGAGTTAGAACGCCCATTATCACACACACACATACACACACACACACTCACACACACACACACACACACACACACACACACACACACACACACACACACATACACACAGACATCATTCAGAAAATGGTCAAAACGTGTTCTAGGGACCCCAAAACGTGTATTTCCGTTGAAATCTCGAAGTCGAATTTTTTCATGAAAACAATACTTTCTCTATACTTCGTATATGGAGAAAGTAAAAAAGGGGATAAAAATTGAAATTTCGCTAAAATTCTCCGTTTTCGATGCTTTTTTTTATCAAAATGCAAGAAAATGTCGAAAATTTAGGAAAAAATGGATAAAAATTGACATTTCGCTAAAATTCTCCGTTTTCGATGCTTTTTTTGATCAAAATGAAGGAAAATGACGAAAATTAAGGAAAAAAAGGGGATAAAAATTGAAATTTCGCTAAAATTCTCCGTTTTCGATGATTTTTTTGATCAAAATGCAAGAAAACGACGAGAATTAAGGAAAAAAAGCATATAAAAATTCTCAGTTTTCGATACTTCGTTTGATCAAAATGCAATAAAATGACGAAAATTAAGGACAAAAAGGGGATAAAAATTGAAACTTCGCTAAAATTCTCCGTTTTCGATGCTTTTTTTGATCAAAATGCAAGAAAATGACGAAAATTAAGGAAAAAAAGGGGATAAAAATTGAAATTTTGCTAACATTCTCCGTTTTCGATGATTTTTTTGAGCAAAATGCAAGAACATGAAAAAAATTAAGGAAAAAAAGGGGATAAAAATTGAAATTTCGCTAAAATTCTCCGTTTTCGATCCTTTTTTTGATCAAAATGCAACAAAATGACGAAAATTAAGGAAAAAAATGGATAAAAATCGAAATTTCGCTAAAATTATCCGTTTTCGATGATTTTTTTTATCAAAATGCAAGAAAAAGAAAAAAATTAAGGAAAAAAAGGGGCTAAAATTGAAATTTCGCTAAAATTCTCCGTATTCGATCCTTTTTTTGATCAAAATGCTAGAAAATGACAAAAATATAGGAAAAAAAGGGGATTAAAAATTGAAATTTTGCTAAAATTCTCCGTTTTTGATGCTTTTTTTGATCAAAATTCAAGAAAATGACGAGAATTAAGGAAAAAAAAGGGGATAAAAATTGAAATTTCGCTTACATTCTCCGTTTTCGATGCTTTTTTTGATCAAAATGCAAGAAAATGATGAAAATTAAGGAAAAAATGGGGATAAAATTGAAATTACGCTAAAACTCTCCGTTTTCGATGCTTTTTTTGATCAAAATGCAAGAAAAAGAAAAAAATTAAGGAAAAAAAGGGGCTAAAATTGATATTTCGCTAAAATTCTCCGTATTCGATCCTTTTTTTGATCAAAATGCAAGAAAATGACAAAAATATAGGAAAAAAAGGGGATTAAAACTTGAAATTTCGCTAAAATTCTCCGTTTTTGATGCTTTTTTTGATCAAAATTCAAGGAAATGACGAAAATTAAGGAAATAAAGGGAATAAAAATTTAAATTTCGCTAAAATACTCCGTTCTCAATGCTTTTTTTGATCAAAATGCAAGAAAATGACGAGAATTAAGGAAAAAATCTGATGTGGCCAGCACATGACTTTCTCCATATATATAAGATGTAAATAATTATCTACCGCAATAATTTCGAACTCTATATTCCATCTAAACTTGGAATTTGAGTTATTAATATTATATATTATCTTTGATGCCAAAAACATGATAAATAATTTTTACGGGACATGATCGATGAAAAACGATGAAATTGGCCTTTCGCCCATAGAGCCCAGAGCTCCCACAAAGTACATAATCAGCAACTTCCGGTTTATCAGTATTTCAAGAATAACTCCTACACAATCAGTGATACAAAAATATGTTTCAACCAAAAGTTATAGTACATTACATTTTCTACAACATTTATAAATAATAGTATATACCTAAATACCATATTTATGGAGATATTTTGAAAACCGGAAATGAGCTTTGAAGAATTAAGCTCAACTTCCGGTCAACCGATTCACTCCAAAAACTAATCAACTCTAACGACACAAACCAAAATACTATATATGAAATTTGGTGTTGATCCGACAAATAGTTTTCATGTTAGAGCGCCCACAATGTACATAATCATCTTCTTCCGGTTTATCAGTATTTCACGAATAACTCCTAATCAACCGGTTATACAAAAATATGTTAAATACAAAAGTTATAGTAAATTATATTATCTAAAACTTTTATAAGGAATACAATATACCAATATATCATATTTATGGATATATTTTGAAAACCAGAAATGAGCTTTACACAACGTACATAATCAGCAACTTCCGGTTTATCAGTATTTCATGGATAACTCCTAAACAATCAGTGATGCAAAAATATGTTTCATACAAAAGTTATAGTAAATGAAATTTTCTACAACATTTATAAATAATAGTATATACCTAAATATCATATTAATGGAGATATTTTGAAAACCGGAAATGAGCTTTGAAGAATGAAGCTCGACTTCCGGTCAGCCGATTTACTCCAAAAACTAATCAACTCTAACGACTGTAATAAAAGTACTATGTATGAAATTTGGTGTTGATCCGACAAACAGTTTTCATGTTAGAGCGCCCACAAAGTACATAATCATCTTCTTCCGGTTTATCAGTATTTCACGAATAACTCCTAATGAACCGGTGATACAAAAATATGTTAAATACAAAAGTTATAGTAAATTATATTATCTAAAACTTTTATAAGTAATACAATAGACGTATATATCATATTTATGGAGATATTTTGAAAACCGGAAATGAGCTTTAATGAATAAAGCTCGACTTCCGGTTAACGGATTTACTCCAAAAACTAATCAACTCTGACAGCACACACAACAGTACTATATATGAAGTTTGGTATTGATACGACTTTTAGTTTTCGAGTTAGAACGCCCATTATCACACACACACATACACACACACACACTCACACACACACACACACACACACACACACACACACACACACACACACACACACATACACACAGACATCATTCAGAAAATGGTCAAAACGTGTTCTAGGGACCCCAAAACGTGTATTTCCGTTGAAATCTCGAAGTCGAATTTTTTCATGAAAACAATACTTTCTCTATACTTCGTATATGGAGAAAGTAAAAAAGGGGATAAAAATTGAAATTTCGCTAAAATTCTCCGTTCTCGATGCTTTTTTTTATCAAAATGCAAGAAAATGTCGAAAATTTAGGAAAAAATGGATAAAAATTGACATTTCGCTAAAATTCTCCGTTTTCGATGCTTTTTTTGATCAAAATGAAGGAAAATGACGAAAATTAAGGAAAAAAAGGGGATAAAAATTGAAATTTCGCTAAAATTCTCCGTTTTCGATGATTTTTTTGATCAAAATGCAAGAAAACGACGAGAATTAAGGAAAAAAAGCATATAAAAATTCTCAGTTTTCGATACTTCGTTTGATCAAAATGCAATAAAATGACGAAAATTAAGGACAAAAAGGGGATAAAAATTGAAACTTCGCTAAAATTCTCCGTTTTCGATGCTTTTTTTGATCAAAATGCAAGAAAATGACGAAAATTAAGGAAAAAAAGGGGATAAAAATTGAAATTTTGCTAACATTCTCCGTTTTCGATGATTTTTTGATCAAAATGCAAGAAATTGACGAAATTAAGGAAAAAAAGGGGATAAAAATTGAAATTTCCCTAAAATTCTCTGTTTTCGATGCTTTTTTTTATCAAAATGCAAGAAAAAGAAAAAAATTAAGGAAAAAAATGGATAAATATCGAAATTTCGCTAAAATTCTCCGTTTTCGATGATTTTTTTGAGCAAAATGCAAGAACATGAAAAAAATTAAGGAAAAAAAGGGGATAAAAATTGAAATTTCGCTAAAATTCTCCGTTTTCGATCCTTTTTTTGATCAAAATGCAACAAAATGACGAAAATTAAGGAAAAAATGGGGGTAAAAATTGAAAGTTCGCTAAAATTCTCCGTTTTCGATGCTTTTTTTGATCAAAATGCAAGAAAATGACGAAAATTAAGGAAAAAAAGGGGATAAAAATTGAAATTTTGCTAACATTCTCCGTTTTCGATGATTTTTTGATCAAAATGCAAGGAATTGACGAAATTAAGGAAAAAAAGGGGATAAAAATTGAATTTTCGCTAAAATTCTCCGTTTTCGATGCTTTTTTTTATCAAAATGCAAGAAAAAGAAAAAAATGGATAAAAATCGAAATTTCGCTAAAATTCTCCGTTTTCGATGCTTTTTTTGATCAAATTGCAAGAAAATGACGAAAACTAAGGAAAAAAAGGGGATAAAAATTCTCAGTTTTCGATGCTTTTTTTGATCAAAATGCAAGAAAATGACGAAAATTAAGGAAAAAATGGATAAAAATCGAAATTTTGCTAAAATTCTCCGTTTTCGATGCTTTTCTTTGATCAAAATGCAAGAAAAAGAAACAAATTAAGGAAAAAAGGGGTTAAAATTGAAATTTCGCTAAAATTCTCCGTATTCGATCCTTTTTTTGATCAAAATGCAAGAAATTGACAAAAATTTAGGAAAAAAATGGGATTAAAAATTGAAATTTCCCTAAAATTCTCCGTATTCGATCCTTTTTTTGATCAAAATGCAAGAAATTGACGAAAATTAAGGAAAAAAAAAGGGGATAAAAATTGAAAGGTCACTAAAATTCTCCGTTCTCGATGCTTCTTTTGATCAAAATGCAAGAAAATAACGGATATTAAAGAAAAAAGGAGATAAAAATTGAAATTTTGCTAAAATTCTCCGTTCTCGATGCTTTTTTTGATAAAAATGCAAGAAAATAACGAATATTAAAGAAAAAAGGTGATAAAAATTGAAATTTTGCTATAATTCTCCGTTCTCGTTGATTTATTTGATCAAAATGCAAGAAAATGACGAAATTAAGGAAAAAAAGGGGATAAAAATTGAAATTTCGCTAAAATTCTCCGTTTTCGATGCTTTTTTTATCAAAATGCAAGAAAAAGAAAAAAATTAAGGAAAAAAATGGATATAAATCGATATTTCGCTAAAATTATCCGTTTTCGATGATTTTTTTTATCAAAATGCAAGAAAAAGAAAAAAATTAAGGAAAAAAAGGGGCTAAAATTTAAATTTCTCTAAGATTCTCCGTATTCGATACTTTTTTTGATCAAAATGCAAGAAAATGACAAAAATATAGGAAAAAAAGGGGATTAAAACTTGAAATTTCGCTAAAATTCTCCGTTTTTGATGCTTTTTTTGATCAAAATTCAAGGAAATGACGAAAATTAAGGAAATAAAGGGAATAAAAATTTAAATTTCGCTAAAATACTCCGTTCTCGATGCTTTTTTTGATCAAAATGCAAGAAAATGACGAGAATTAAGGAAAAAAAGGGGATAAAAATTGAAATTTCGCTAACATTCTCCGTTTTCGATGCTTTTTTTTATCAAAATGCAAGAAAATGACGAAAATTAAGGAAAAAATGGGGATAAAATTGAAATTACGCTAAAATTCTACGTTTTCGATGCTTTTTTTGATCAAAATGCAAGAAAAAGAAAAAATTAAGGAAAAAAAGGGGCTAAAATTGATATTTCGCTAAAATTCTCCGTATTCGATCCTTTTCTTGATCAAAATGCAAGAAAATGACAAAAATATAGGAAAAAAAGGGGATTAAAACTTGAAATTTCGCTAAAATTCTCCGTTTTTGATGCTTTTTTTGATCAAAATTCAAGGAAATGACGAAAATTAAGGAAATAAAGGAATAAAAATTTAAATTTCGCTAAAATACTCCGTTCTCGATGCTTTTTTTGATCAAAATGCAAGAAAATGTCAAAAATTTAGGAAAAAAATGGATAAAAATTGACATTTCGCTAAAATTCTCCGTTTTCGATGCTTTTTTTGATCAAAATGCAAGAAAATGACGAAAATTAAGGAAAAAAAGGGGATAAAAATTGAAATTTCGCTAAAATTCTCCGTTTTCGATGATTTTTTTGATCAAAATGCAAGAAAACGACGAGAATTAAGGAAAAAAAGCGTATAAAAATTCTCAGTTTTCGATACTTCGTTTGATCAAAATGCAATAAAATGACGAAAATTAAGGACAAAAAGGGGATAAAAATTGAAACTTCGCTAAAATTCTCCGTTTTCGATGCTTTTTTTGATCAAAATGCAAGAAAATGACGAAAATTAAGGAAACAAAGGGGATAAAAATTGAAATTTTGCTAACATTCTCCGTTTTCGATGATTTCTTGATCAAAATGCAAGAAATTGACGAAATTAAGGAAAAAAAGGGGATAAAAATTGAAATTTCGCTAAAATTCTCCGTTTTCGATGCTTTTTTTTATCAAAATGCAAGAAAAAGAAAAAAATTAAGAAAAAAAAATGGATAAAAATCGAAATTTCGCTAAAATTCTACGTTTTCGATGATTTTTTTGATCAAAATGCAAGAGAATTAAAAAAATTAAGGAAAAAAAGGGGATAAAAATTGAAATTTCGCTAAGATTCTCCGTTTTCGATCCTTTTTTTGATCAAAATGCAACAAAATGACGAAAATTAAGGAAAAAATGGGGGTAAAAATTGAAAGTTCGCTAAAATTCTCCGTTCTCGATGCTTTTTTTGATTAAAGTGCAAGAAAATAACGAATATTAAAGAAAAAAGGTGATAAAAATTGAAATTTCGCTAAAATTCTCCGTTTTCGATGCTTTTTTTATCAAAATGCAAGAAAAAGAAAAAAATTAAGGAAAAAAATGGATAAAAATCGAAATTTCGCTAAAATTCTCCGTTTTCGATGATTTTTTTTATCAAAATGCAAGAAAAAGAAAAAAATTAAGGAAAAAAAGGGGATAAAAATTGAAATTTCGCTAAAATTCTCCGTTTTCGATGCTTTTTTTTATCAAAATGCAAGAAAATGACGAAAATTAAGGAAAAAATGAGGATAAAATTGAAATTTCGCTAAAATTCTCCGTTTTCGATGCTTTTTTTTATCAAAACGCAAGAAAAAGAAAAAAATTAAGGAAAAAAATGGATAAAAATCGAAATTTCGCTAAAATTCTCCGTTTTCGATGCTTTTTTTTATCAAAATGCAAGAAAATTGCGAAAATTAAGGAAAAAAAGGGGATAAAAATTGAAATTTCGCTAAAATTCTCCGTTTTCGACGATTTTTTAAATCAAAATGCAAGAAAATGACGAGAATTAAGGAAAAAAAGCGTATAAAAATTCTCAGTTTTAAATATTATTTTTGATCAAAATGCAATAAAACGACGAAAATTAAGGAAAAAAATTGGATAAAAATTGAAATTTCGCTAAAATTCTCCGTTCTCGATGCCTTTTTTTGTTCAAAATGCAAGAAAATGACGAAAATTAAGGAAAAAAAGGGGATAAAAATTGAAATTTCGCTAAAATTCTCCGTTTTCGATGCTTTTTTTTATCAAAATGCAAGAAAAAGAAAAAAATTAAGAAAAAAAAATGGATAAAAATCGAAATTTCGCTAAAATTCTACGTTTTCGATGATTTTTTTGATCAAAATGCAAGAGAATGAAAAAAATTAAGGAAAAAAAGGGGATAAAAATTGAAATTTCGCTAAGATTCTCCGTTTTCGATCCTTTTTTTGATCAAAATGCAACAAAATGACGAAAATTAAGGAAAAAATGGGGGTAAAAATTGAAAGTTCGCTAAAATTCTCCGTTCTCGATGCTTTTTTTGATTAAAGTGCAAGAAAATAACGAATATTAAAGAAAAAAGGTGATAAAAATCGAAATTTCGCTAAAATTCTCCGTTTTCGATGCTTTTTTTATCAAAATGCAAGAAAAAGAAAAAAATTAAGGAAAAAAATGGATAAAAATCGAAATTTCGCTAAAATTCTCCGTTTTCGATGATTTTTTTTATCAAAATGCAAGAAAAAGAAAAAAATTAAGGAAAAAAAGGGGATAAAAATTGAAATTTCGCTAAAATTCTCCGTTTTCGATGCTTTTTTTTATCAAAATGCAAGAAAATGACGAAAATTAAGGAAAAAATGAGGATAAAATTGAAATTTCGCTAAAATTCTCCGTTTTCGATGCTTTTTTTTATCAAAACGCAAGAAAAAGAAAAAAATTAAGGAAAAAAATGGATAAAAATCGAAATTTCGCTAAAATTCTCCGTTTTCGATGCTTTTTTTTATCAAAATGCAAGAAAATTGCGAAAATTAAGGAAAAAAAGGGGATAAAAATTGAAATTTCGCTAAAATTCTCCGTTTTCGATGCTTTTTTTTATCAAAATGCAAGAAAATTGCGAAAATTAAGGAAAAAAAGGGGATAAAAATTGAAATTTCGCTAAAATTCTCCGTTTTCGACGATTTTTTAAATCAAAATGCAAGAAAATGACGAGAATTAAGGAAAAAAAGCGTATAAAAATTCTCAGTTTTAAATATTATTTTTGATCAAAATGCAATAAAACGACGAAAATTAAGGAAAAAAATTGGATAAAAATTGAAATTTCGCTAAAATTCTCCGTTCTCGATGCCTTTTTTTGTTCAAAATGCAAGAAAATGACGAAAATTAAGGAAAAAAAGGGGATAAAAATTGAAATTTCGCTAAAATTCTCCGTTTTCGATGCTTTTTTTTATCAAAATGCAAGAAAAAGAAAAAAATTAAGAAAAAAAAATGGATAAAAATCGAAATTTCGCTAAAATTCTACGTTTTCGATGATTTTTTTGATCAAAATGCAAGAGAATGAAAAAAATTAAGGAAAAAAAGGGGATAAAAATTGAAATTTCGCTAAGATTCTCCGTTTTCGATCCTTTTTTTGATCAAAATGCAACAAAATGACGAAAATTAAGGAAAAAATGGGGGTAAAAATTGAAAGTTCGCTAAAATTCTCCGTTCTCGATGCTTTTTTTGATTAAAGTGCAAGAAAATAACGAATATTAAAGAAAAAAGGTGATAAAAATCGAAATTTCGCTAAAATTCTCCGTTTTCGATGCTTTTTTTATCAAAATGCAAGAAAAAGAAAAAAATTAAGGAAAAAAATGGATAAAAATCGAAATTTCGCTAAAATTCTCCGTTTTCGATGATTTTTTTTATCAAAATGCAAGAAAAAGAAAAAAATTAAGGAAAAAAAGGGGATAAAAATTGAAATTTCGCTAAAATTCTCCGTTTTCGATGCTTTTTTTTATCAAAATGCAAGAAAATGACGAAAATTAAGGAAAAAATGAGGATAAAATTGAAATTTCGCTAAAATTCTCCGTTTTCGATGCTTTTTTTTATCAAAACGCAAGAAAAAGAAAAAAATTAAGGAAAAAAATGGATAAAAATCGAAATTTCGCTAAAATTCTCCGTTTTCGATGCTTTTTTTTATCAAAATGCAAGAAAATTGCGAAAATTAAGGAAAAAAAGGGGATAAAAATTGAAATTTCGCTAAAATTCTCCGTTTTCGACGATTTTTTAAATCAAAATGCAAGAAAATGACGAGAATTAAGGAAAAAAAGCGTATAAAAATTCTCAGTTTTAAATATTATTTTTGATCAAAATGCAATAAAACGACGAAAATTAAGGACAAAAAGGGGATTAAAATTGAAATTTCGCTAAAATTCTCCGTTTTCGATGCTTTTTTTGATCAAATTGCAAGAAAATGACGAAAATTAACGAAAAAAAAGGGGATAAAAATTGAAATTTCGCTAACATTCTCCGTTTTCGATGCTTTTTTTGATCAAAATGCAAGAAAATGAAGAAATTTAATGAAAAAAAGGGGATAAAAATTTTGTTATCGGTCCTTTTTTTGATCAAAATGCAAGAAAATGACGAAAATTTAGGAAAAAAGGGATAAAAATTGAAATTTCGCTAAAATTCTAGTTTTCGATGCTTTTATTGATCAAAATGCAAGAAAAAGAAAAATATTAAGGAAAAGAAGTGGATAAAAATTGAAATTTCGCTAAAATTCTCCGGATTCGATCTTTTTTTTGATCAAAATGCAAGAAAATGACAAAAATTTAGGAAAAAAAGTGGATTAAAAATTGAAATTTCGCTAAAATTCTCCGTTTTTGATGCTATTTTTTATCAAAATGCAAGAAAATGACGAAAATTAAGGAAAAAAAGGGGATTAAAATTAAAAGTTCGCTAAAATTCTAGGTTTTCGATGGTTTTCATGATGAAAATGCAAGAAAATGACGAAATTTAAGGAAAAAATGGGGATAAAAATTAAGTTCGCTAAAATTCTCCGTTCTCGATGCTTTTTTTGATCAAAATGCAAGAAAATAACGAATATTAAAGAAAAAAGGAGATAAAAATTGAAATTTTGCTAAAATTATCCGTTCTCGATGCTTTTTTTGATCAAAATGCAAGAAAATAACAAATATTAAAGAAAAAAGGTGATAAAAATTGAAATTTTGCTAAAATTCTCCGTTCTCGTTGATTTATTTGATCAAAATGCAAGAAAATGACGAAATTAAGGAAAAAAAGGGGATAAAAATTGAAATTTCGCTAAAATTCTCCGTTTTCGATGCTTTTTTTTAACAAAATGCAAGAAAAAGAAAAAAATTAAGGGAAAAAATGGATAGAAATCGAAATTTCGCTAAAATTCTCCGTTTTCGATGATTTTTTTGATCAAAATGCAAGAAAAAGAAAAAAAATATGAAAAAAAAGGGGATAAAAATTGAAATTTCGCTAAAATTCTCCGTTTTCGATGCTTTTTTTTATCAAAATGCAAGAAAATGACGAAAATTAAGGAAAAAATGGGGATAAAATTGAAATTTAGCTAAAATTCTCCGTATTCGATCCTTTTTTTGATCAAAATGCAAGAAATTGACAAAAATTTAGGAAAAAAAGGGGATTAAAAATTGAAATTTCCCTAAAATTCTCCGATTTTGTTCCTTTTTTTCATCAAAATTCAAGGAAATGAAGAAAATTAAGGAAATAAAGGGGATAAAAATCTAAATTTTGCTAAAATTCTCCGTTCTCGATGCTTTTTTTGATCAAAATGCAAGAAAATGACGAAAATTTAGGAAAAAAATGGATAAAAATTGAAATTTCGCTAAAATTCTCCGTTTTCGATGCTTTTTTTGATCAAAATGCAAGAAAATTACGAAAATTAAGGAAAAAAAAGGGGATAAAAATTGAAATTTCGCTAAAATTCTCCGTTTTCGACGCTTTTTTTGATCAAAATGCAAGAAAATGACGAGAATTAAGGAAAAAGAAGTGGATATAAATTGAAATTTGCTAAAATTCTCCGTTTTCGTTGCTTTTTTTGATCATAATTCAAGGAAATGACGAAAATTAAGGAAATAATGGGGATAAAAATTAAAATTTCGTTAAAATTCTAGGTTTTCGATGGTTTTCATGATCAAAATGCAAGAAAATGACGAAATTTAAGGAAAAATGGGGATAAAAAATGAAAGTTCGCTAAAATTCTCCGTTCTCGATGCTTATTTTGATCAAAATGCAAGAAAATAACGAATATTAAAGAAAAAAGGAGATAAAAATTGAAATTCTGCTAAAATTCTCCGTTCTCGATGATTTTTTTGATCAAAATGCAAGAAAATGACGAAAATTTGGGAAAAAAAGGGGATAAAAATTGAATTTTTGCTAAAATTTACCGTTTTTGATGCTTTTTTTGATCAAAATTCAAGGAAATGACGAAAATTAAGGAAATAAAGGGTATAAAAATTTAAATTTCGCTAAAATTCTCTGTTCTCGATGCTTTTTTCGATCAAAATGCAAGAAAATGTCGAAAATTTAGGAAAAAAATGGATAAAAATTGACATTTCGCTAAAAGTCTCCGTTTTCGATGCTTTTTTTGATCAAAATGCAATAAAATGACGATAAATTAAGGACAAAAAGGGGATAAAAATTAAAATTTCGCTAAAATTCTCCGTTCTCGATGCTTTTTTTGATCAAAATGCAAGAAAATGACGAGAATTAAGGAAAAAAAGCGTATAAAAATTCTCAGTTTTCGATACTTCTTTTGATCAAAATGCAATAAAATGACGAATATTAAGGACAAAAAGGGGATAAAAATAGAAATTTCGCTAAAATTCTCCGTTTTCGATGCTTTTTTTGATCAAAATGCAAGAAAATGACGAAAATTAAAGAAAAAAAGGGATAAAAATTGAAATTTCGCTAACATTCTCCGTTTTCGAAGCTTTTTTGATCAAAATGCAAGAAAATGACGAAAATTAAGGAAAAAATGGGGATTAAATTGAAATTTCGCTAAAATTCTCCGTTTTCGATACTTTTTTTGATCAAAATGCTATAAAATGAAGAAATTTAAGGAAAAAAAGGGAATAAAAATTCTGTTTTCGATCCTTTTTTTGATCAAAATGCAAGAAAATGACGAAAATTTAGGAAAAAAGGAGATAAAAATTTAAATTTCGCTAACATACTCCGTTCTCGATGCTTTTTTTGATCAAAATGCAAGAAAATGACGAAAATTAAGGAAAAAAAGGGGATAAAAATTGAAATTGCGCTAAAATTCTCTGTTCTCGATGCTTTTTTCGATCAAAATGCAAGAAAATGTCGAAAATTTAGGAAAAAAATGGATAAAAATTGACATTTCGCTAAAAGTCTCCGTTTTCGATGCTTTTTTTGATCAAAATGCAATAAAATGACGAAAATTAAGGACAAAACGGGATAAAAATTTAAATTTCGCGAAAATTCTCCGTTCTCGATGCTTTTTTTGATCAAAATGCAAGAAAATGACGAGAATTAAGGAAAAAAAGCGTATAAAAATTCTCAGTTTTCGATACTTCTTTTGATCAAAATGCAATAAAATGACGAAAATTAAGGACAAAAAGGGGATAAAAATAGAAATTTCGCTAAAATTCTCCGTTTTCGATGCTTTTTTTGATCAAAATGCAAGAAAATGACGAAAATTAAGGAAAAAAAGGGATAGAAATTGAAATTTCGCTAACATTCTCCGTTTTCGAAGCTTTTTTGATCAAAATGCAGGAAAATGACGAAAATTAAGGAAAAAATGGGGATTTAATTGAAATTTCGCTAAAATTCTCCGTTTTCGATACTTTTTTTGATCAAAATGCTATAAAATGAAGAAATTTAAGGAAAAAAAGGGAATAAAAATTCTGTTTTCGATCCTTTTTTTGATCAAAATGCAGAAAAATTACGAAAATTTAGGAAAAAAGGGGATAAAAATTGAAATTTCGCTAAAATTCTAGTTTTCGATGCTTTTTTTGATCAAAATGCAAGAAAAAAAAAACATTAAGGAAAAAAAGGGGATAAAAATTGAAATTTAGCTAAAATCCTCAGTTTTCGATGCTTTTTTTGATCAAAATGCAAAAAGATGACGAAAATTAAGGAATAAAGTGGATATAAATTGAAAGTTGCTAAAATTCTCCGTTTTCGTTGCTTTTTTTGATCATAATTCAAGGAAATTACGAAAAATAAGGAAATAAAGGGGATAAAAATTAAAATTTCGATAAAATTCTCCGTTTTCGATGCTTTTTTTGATCAAAATACAAGAAAATGACGAAAATTAAGGAAAAAAAGGGGTTAAAATTGAAATTTCGCTAAAATTCTCCGTATTCGATCCTTTTTTTGATCAAAATGCAAGAAAATGTCAAACATTTAGAAAAAAAAGTGGATTAAAAATTGAAATTTCGCTAAAATTCTCCGTTTTTGATGCTATTTTTTATCAAAATGCAAGAAAATGACGAAAATTAAGGAAAAAAAGGGGATAAAAATTGAAAGTTCGCTAAAATTCTCCGTTCTCGATGCTTTTTTTGATCAAAATGCAAGAAAATAACGGATATTAAAGAAAAAAGGAGATAAAAATTGAAATTTTGCTAAAATTCTCCGTTCTCGATGCTTTTTTTGATCAAAATGCAAGAAAATAACGAATATAAAAAAAAGGTGATGAAAATTGAAATTTTGCTAAAATTCTCAGTTTCTCGTTGATTTATTTAATCAAAATGCAAGAAAATGACGAAATTAAGAAAAAAAATGGGATAAAAATTGAAATTTCGCTAAAATTCTCCGTTTTCAATGCTTTTTTTTATCAAAATGCTAGAAAAAGAAAAAAATTAAGGAAAAAAATGGATAAAAATCGAAATTTCGCTAAAATTCTCCGTTTTCGATGATTTTTTTGATCAAAATGCAAGAAAATGAAAAAAATTAAGGAATAAAAGGGGATAAAAATTGAAATTTCGCTAAAATTCTCCGTTTTCGATCCTTTTTTTGATCAAAATGCAAGAAAATGACGAAAATTAAAGAAAAAATGGGGATAAAATTGAAATTTCACTAAAATTCTCCGTATTCGATCCTTTTTTTGATCAATATGCAAGAAATTGACGAAAATTAAGGAAAAAAAGGGGATAAAAATTAATAGTTCGATGAAATTCTCTGTTCTCGATGCTTTTTTTGATCAAAATGCAAGAAAATAAAGGATATTAAAGAAAAAAGGAGATGAAAATTGAAGTTTTGCTAAAATTCTCCGTTCTCGATGCTTTTTTTGATCAAAATGCAAGAAAATAACGAATATTAAAGAAAAAAGGTGATAAAAATTGAAATTTCGCTAAAATTCTCCGTTTTTGATGCTATTTTTTATCAAAATGCAAGAAAATGACGAAAATTATGGAAAAAAAGGGGATAAAAATTGAAAGTTCGCTAAAATTCTCCGTTCTCAATGCTTTTTTTGATCAAAATGCAAGAAAATAACGGATATTAAAGAAAAAAGGAGATAAAAATTGAAATTTTGCTAAAATTCTCCGTTCTCGATGCTTTTTTTGATCAAAATGCAAGAAAATAACGAATATTAAAGAAAAAAGGTGATAAAAATTGAAATTTTGCTAAAATTCTCCGTTCTCGTTGATTTATTTGATCAAAATGCAAGAAAATGACGAAATTAAGGAAAAAAAGGGGATAAAAATTGAAATTTCGCTTAAATTCTCCGTTTTCGATGCTTTTTTATATCAAAATGCAAGGAAAAGAAAAAAATTAAGGAAAAAAAAAGATATATATCGAAATTTCGCTAAAATTCTCCGTTTTCGATGATTTTTTTGATCAAAATGAAAGAAAAAGAAAAAAATTAAGGAAAAAAAGGGGATAAAAATTGAAATTTCGCTAAAATTCTCCGTTTTCGATGCTTTTTTTTATCAAAATGAAAGAAAATGACGAAAATTAAGGAAAAAAGGGGATAAAATTGAAATTTCGCTAAAATTCTCCGTATTGGATGCTTTTTTTGATCAAAATGCAAGAAAATTACGAAAATTAAGGAAAAAAAAGGGGATAAAAATTGAAAGTTCGCTAAAATTCTCCGTTCTCGATGCTTTTTTTGATCAAAATGCAAGAAAATAACGGATATTAAAGAAAAAAGGAGATAAAAATTGAAATTTTGCTAAAATACTCCGTTCTCGATGCTTTTTTTGATCAAAATGCAAGAAAATAACGAATATAAAAAAAGGTGATAAAAATTGAAATTTTGCTAAAATTCTCAGTTTCTCGTTGATTTATTTAATCAAAATGCAAGAAAATGACGAAATTAAGAAAAAAATGGGATAAAAATTGAAATTTCGCTAAAATTCTCCGTTTTCAATGCTTTTTTTTATCAAAATGCAAGAAAAAGAAAAAAATTAAGGAAAAAAATGGATAAAAATCGAACTTTCGCTAAAATTCTCCGTTTTCGATGATTTTTTTGATCAAAATGCAAGAAAATGAAAAAAATTAAGAAAAAAAATGGGATAAAAATTGAAATTTCGCTAAAATTCTCCGTTTTCGATCCTTTTTTTGATCAAAATGCAAGAAAATGACGAAAATTAATGAAAAAATGGGGATAAAATTGAAATTTCACTAAAATTCTCCGTATTCGATCCTTTTTTTGATCAAAATGCAAGAAATTGACGAAAATTAAGGAAAAAAAGGGGATAAAAATTAATAGTTCGCTGAAATTCTCTGTTCTCGATGCTTTTTTTGATCAAAATGCAAGAAAATAAAGGATATTAAAGAAAAAAGGAGATAAAAATTGAAGTTTTGCTAAAATTCTCCGTTCTCGATGCTTTTTTTGATCAAAATGCAAGAAAATAACGAATATTAAAGAAAAAAGGTGATAAAAATTGAAATTTCGCTAAAATTCTCCGTTTTCGATGCTTTTTTTATCAAAATGCAAGAAAAAGAAAAAAATTAAGGAAAAAAATGGATAAAAATCGAAATTTCGCTAAAATTCTCCGCTTTTGATACTTTTTTTGATCAAAATGCTATAAAATGAAGAAATTTAAGGAAGAAAAGGGGATAAAAGTTCTGTTTTCGATCCTTTTTTTGATCAAAATACAAGTAAATGACGAGTAATAAGGAAAAAAGGTGATAAAAATTCTCAGTTTTCGATGCTTTTTTTTATCAAAATGCAAGAAAAAGAAAAAAATTAAGGAAAAAAATGGATAAAAATCGAAATTTCGCTAAAATTCTCCGTTTTCGATGATTTTTTTTATCAAAATAAAAGAAAAAGAAAAAAATTAAGGAAAAAAAGGGGATAAAAATTGAAATTTCGCTAAAATTCTCCGTTCTCGATGCTTTTTTCGATTAAAATGCAAAAAGATGACGAAAATTAAGGAATAAAGTGGATATAAATTGAAAGTTGCTAAAATTCTCCGTTTTCGACAATTTTTTGAATCAAAATGCAAGAAAATGACGAGAATTAAGGAAAAAAAGCGTATAAAAATTCTCAGTTTTCGATATTATTTTTGATCAAAATGCAATAAAACGACGAAAATTAAGGACAAAAAGGGGATTGAAATTGAAATTTCGCTAAAATTCTCCGTTTTCGATGCTTTTTTTGATCAAATTGCAAGAAAATGACGAAAATTAAAGAAAAAAAGGGGATAAAAATTGAAATTTCGCTAAAATTCTCCGTTTTCGATGCTTTTTTTTATCAAAATGCAAGAAAATGAAGAAATTTAAGGAAAAAAAGGGGATAAAAAGTTTGTTATCGATCCTTTTTTTGATCAAAATGAAAGAAAATGACGAAAATTTAGGAAAAAAGGGATAAAAATTGAAATTTCGCTAAAATTCTAGTTTTCGATGCTTTTATTGATCAAAATGCAAGAAAAAGAAAAATATTAAGGAAAAAAAGTGGATAAAAATTGAAATTTCGCTAAAATTCTCCGGATTCGATGCTATTTTTTATCAAAATGCAAGAAAATGACGAAAATTAAGGAAAAAAAGGGGATTAAAATTAAAATTTCGCTAAAATTCTAGGTTTTCGATGGTTTTCATGATGAAAATGCAAGAAAATGACGAAATTTAAGGAAAAAATGGGGGTAAAAATTGAAAGTTCGCTAAAATTCTCCGTTCTCGATGCTTTTTTTCATCAAAATGCAAGAAAATAACGAATATTAAAGAAAAAAGGAGATAAAAATTGAAATTTTGCTAAAATTATCCGTTCTCGATGCTTTTTTTGATCAAAATGCAAGAAAATAAACAATATTAAAGAAAAAAGGTGATAAAAATTGAAATTTTGCTAAAATTCTCCGTTCTCGTTGATTTATTTGATCAAAATGCAAGAAAATGACGAAATTAAGGAAAAAAAGGGGATAAAAATTGAAATTTCGCTAAAATTCTCCGTTTTCGATGCTTTTTTTTAACAAAATGCAAGAAAAAGAAAAAAATTAAGGGAAAAAATGGATAAAAATCTAAATTTCGCTAAAATTCTCCGTTTTCGATGATTTTTTTGATCAAAATGCAAGAAAAAGAAAAAAAATATGAAAAAAAGGGGATAAAAATTGAAATTTCGCTAAAATTCTCCGTTTTCGATGCTTTTTTTTATCAAAATGCAAGAAAATGACGAAAATTAAGGAAAAAATGGGGATAAAATTGAAATTTCGCTAAAATTCTCCGTATTCGATCCTTTTTTATATCAAAATGCAAGAAATTGACAAAAATTTAGGAAAAAAAGGGGATAAAAATTTAAATTTCGCTAAAATTCTCCGTTCTCGATGCTTTTTTTGATCAAAATGCAAGAAAATGACGAAAATTAAGGAAAAAAATTGGATAAAAATTGAAATTTCGCTAAAATTCTCCGTTCTCGATGCTTTTTTTTGATCAAAATGCAAGAAAATGACGAAAATTTAGAGAAAAAATGGATAAAAATTGAAATTTCGCTAAAATTCTCCGTTTTCGATGCTTTTTTTGATCAAAATGCAAGAAAATTACGAAAATTAAGGAAAAAAAAGGGGATAAAAATTGAAATTTCGCTAAAATTCTCCGTTTTCGACGCTTTTTTTGATCAAAATGCAAGAAAATGACGAGAATTAAGGAAAAAGAAGTGGATATAAATTGAAATTTGCTGAAATTCTCCGTTTTCGTTGCTTTTTTTGATCATAATTCAAGGAAATGACGAAAATTAAGGAAAAAAAGGGGTTAAAATTGAAATTTCGCTAAAATTCTCCGTATTCGATCCTTTTTTTGATCAAAATGTAAGAAAATGTCAAACATTTACGAAAAAAAGGGGATTAAAAATTGAAATTTCGCTAAAATTCTCCGTTTTTGATGCTATTTTTTATCAAAATGCAAGAAAATGACGAAAATTAAGGAAAAAAAGGGGATAAAAATTGAAAGTTCGCTAAAATTCTCCGTTCTCGATGCTTTTTTTGATCACAATGCAAGAAAATAACGGATATTAAAGAAAAAAGGAGATAAAAATTGAAATTTTGCTAAAATTCTCCGTTCTCGATGCTTTTTTTGATCAAAATGCAAGAAAATAACGAATTTTAAAAAAAAAGGTGATAAAAATTGAAATTTTGCTAAAATTCTCAGTTTCTCGTTGATTTATTTAATCAAAATGCAAGAAAATGACGAAATTAAGAAAAAAAATGGGATAAAAATTGAAATTTCGCTAAAATTCTCCGTTTTCAATGCTTTTTTTTATCAAAATGCAAGAAAAAGAAAAAAATTAAGGAAAAAAATGGATAAAAATCGAAATTTCGCTAAAATTCTCCGTTTTCGATGATTTTTTTGATCAAAATGCAAGAAAATGAAAAAAATTAAGGAAAAAAAGGGGATAAAAATTGAAATTTCGCTAAAATTCTCCGTTCTCGATGCTTTTTTTGATCACAATGCAAGAAAATGACGAAAATTAAAGAAAAAATGGGGATAAAATTGAAATTTCACTAAAATTCTCCGTATTCGATCCTTTTTTTGATCAAAATGCAAGAAATTGACGAAAATTAAGGAAAAAAAGGGGATAAAAATTAATAGTTCGCTGAAATTCTCTGTTCTCGATGCTTTTTTTGATCAAAATGCAAGAAAATAAAGGATATTAAAGAAAAAAGGAGATTAATATTGAAGTTTTGCTAAAATTCTCCGTTCTCGATGCTTTTTTTGATCAAAATGCAAGAAAATAACGAATATTAAAGAAAAAATGTGATAAAAATTGAAATTTCGCTAAAATTCTCCGTTATTGATGCTATTTTTTATCAAAATGCAAGAAAATGACGAAAATTAAGGAAAAAAAGGGGATAAAAATTGAAAGTTCGCTAAAATTCTCCGTTCTCTAAGCTTTTTTTGATCAAAATGCAAGAAAATAACGGATATTAAAGAAAATAGGAGATAAAAATTGAAATTTTGCTAAAATTCTCCGTTCTCGATGCTTTTTTTGATCAAAATGCAAGAAAATAACGAATATTAAAGAAAAAAGGTGATAAAAATTGAAATTTTGCTAAAATTCTCCGTTCACGTTGATTTATTTGATCAAAATGCAAGAAAATGACGAAATTAAGGAAAAAAAGGGGATAAAAATTGAAATTTCGCTTAAATTCTCCGTTTTCGATGCTTTTTTATATCAAAACGCAAGAAAAAGAAAAAAATTAAGGAAAAAAATGGATATAAATCGAAATTTCGCTAAAATTCTCCGTTTTCGATGATTTTTTTGATCAAAATGAAAGAAAAAGAAAAAAATTATGGAAAAAAAGGGGATAAAAATTGAAATTTCGCTGTAATTCTCCGTTCTCGATGCTTTTTTCGATCAAAATGCAAAAAGATGACGAAAATTAAGGAATAAAGTGGATATAAATTGAAAGTTGCTAAAATTCTCCGTTTTCGTTGCTTTTTTTGATCATATTTCAAGGAAATGACGAAAAATAAGGAAATAAAGGGGATAAAAATTAAAATTTCGATAAAATCTCCGTTTTCGATGCTTTTTTTGATCAAAATACAACAAAAAGACGAAAATTAAGGAAAAAATGGGGTTAAAATTGAAATTTTGCAAAAATTCTCCGTATTCGATCCTTTTTTTGATCAAAATGCAAGAAAATGTCAAACATTTAGGAAAAAAATGGGATTAAAATTGAAATTTCGCTAAAATTCTCCGTTCTCGATGCTTTTTTTGATCAAAATGCAAGAAAATAACGGATATTAAAGAAAAAAGGAGATAAAAATTGAAATTTTGCTAAAATTCTCCGTTCTCGATGCTTTTTTTGATCAAAATGCAAGAAAATAACGAATATAAAAAAAAGGTGATAAAAATTGAAATTTTGCTAAAATTCTCCGTTCTCGTTGATTTATTTAATCAAAATGCAAGAAAATGACGAAATTAAGAAAAAAAATGGGATAAAAATTGAAATTTCGCTAAAATTCCCCGTTTTCGATGCTTTTTTTTATCAAAATGCAAGAAAAAGAAAAAAATTAAGGAAAAAAATGGATAAAAATCGAAGTTTTGCTAACATTCTCCGTTTCCGATGATTTTTTTGATCAAAATGCAAGAAAATGAAAAAAATTAAGGAAAAAAAGGGGTTAAAAATTGAAATTTCTCTAAAATTCTCCGTTTTCGATCCTTTTTTTGATCAAAATGCAAGAAATTAACGAATATTAAGGAAAAAAAGGGGATAAAAATAAAAGTTCGCTGAAATTCTCTGTTCTCGATGCTTTTTTTGATCAAAATGCAAGAAAATAAAGGATATTAAAGAAAAAAGGAGATAAAAATTGAAGTTTTGCTAAAATTCTCCGTTCTCGATGCTTTTTTTGATCAAAATGCAAGAAAATAACGAATATTAAAGAAAAAAGGTGATAAAAATTGAAATTTTGCTAAAATTCTCCGTTCTCGTTGATTTATTTGATCAAAATGCAAGAAAATGACGAAATTAAGGAAAAAAAGGGGATAAAAATTGAAATTTCGCTTAAATTCTCCGTTTTCGATGCTTTTTTTTATCAAAATGCAAGAAAAAGAAAAAAATTAAGGAAAAAAATGGATAAAAATCGAAATTTCGCTAAAATTCTCCGTTTTCGATGATTTTTTTGATCAAAATGCAAGAAAATGAAAAAAATTAAGGAAAAAAAGGGGATAAAAATTGAAATTTCGCTAAAATTCTCCGTTTTCGATCCTTTTTTTGATCAAAATGCAAGAAAATGACGAAAATTAAAGAAAAAATGGGGATAAAATTAAAATTTCACTAAAATTCTCCGTATTCGATCCTTTTTTTGATCAAAATGCAAGAAATTGACGAAAATTAAGGAAAAAAAGGGGATAAAAATTAATAGTTCGCTGAAATTCTCTGTTCTCGATGCTTTTTTTGATCAAAATGCAAGAAAATAAAGGATATTAAAGAAAAAAGGAGATTAATATTGAAGTTTTGCTAAAATTCTCCGTTCTCGATGCTTTTTTTGATCAAAATGCAAGAAAATAACGAATATTAAAGAAAAAATGTGATAAAAATTGAAATTTCGCTAAAATTCTCCGTTATTGATGCTATTTTTTATCAAAATGCAAGAAAATGACGAAAATTAAGGAAAAAAAGGGGATAAAAATTGAAAGTTCGCTAAAATTCTCCGTTCTCGAAGCTTTTTTTGATCAAAATGCAAGAAAATAACGGATATTAAAGAAAATAGGAGATAAAAATTGAAATTTTGCTAAAATTCTCCGTTCTCGATGCTTTTTTTGATCAAAATGCAAGAAAATAACGAATATTAAAGAAAAAAGGTGATAAAAATTGAAATTTTGCTAAAATTCTCCGTTCTCGTTGATTTATTTGATCAAAATGCAAGAAAATGACGAAATTAAGGAAAAAAAGGGGATAAAAATTGAAATTTCGCTTAAATTCTCCGTTTTCGATGCTTTTTTATATCAAAATGCAAGAAAAAGAAAAAAATTAAGGAAAAAAATGGATATAAATCGAAATTTCGCTAAAATTCTCCGTTTTCGATGATTTTTTTGATCAAAATGAAAGAAAAAGAAAAAAATTAAGGAAAAAAAGGGGATAAAAATTGAAATTTCGCTAAAATTCTTTGTTTTCGATGCTTTTTTTTATCAAAATGCAAGAAAATGACGAAAATTAAGGTAAAAACGGGGATAAAATTGAAATTTCGCTAAAATTCTCCGTATTGGATGCTTTTTTTGATCAAAATGCAAGAAAATGACGAAAATTAAGGAAAAAGAAGTGGATATAAATTGAAATTTGCTAAAATTCTCCGTTTTCGTTGCTTTCTTTGATCATAATTCAAGGAATTGACGAAAATTAAGGAAATAAAGGGGATAAAAATTGAAAGTTCGCTGAAATTCTCTGTTCTCGATGCATTTTTTGATCAAAATGCAAGAAAATAGAGGATATTAAAGAAAAAAGGAGATAAAAATTGAAATTTTGCTAAAATTCTCCGTTCTCGTTGATTTATTTGATCAAATTGCAAGAAAATGACGAAATTAAGGAAAAAAAGGGGATAAAAATTGAAATTTCGCTAAAATTCTCCGTTTTCGATGCTTTTTTTATCAAAATGCAAGAAAAAGAAAAAAATTAAGGAAAAAAATGGATAAAAATCGAAATTTCGCTAAAATTCTCCGCTTTTGATACTTTTTTTGATCAAAATGCTATAAAATGAAGAAATTTAAGGAAAAAAAGGGGATAAAAGTTCTGTTTTCGATCCTTTTGTTGATCATAATGCAAGTAAATGACGAGTAATAAGGAAAAAAGGTGATAAAAATTCTCAGTTTTCGATGCTTTTTTTTATCAAAATGCAAGAAAAAGAAAAAAATTAAGGAAAAAAATGGATAAAAATCGAAATTTCGCTAAAATTCTCCGTTTCCGATGATTTTTTTTTATCAAAATAAAAGAAAAAGAAAAAATTAAGGAAAAAAAGGGGATAAAAATTGAAATTTCGCTAAAATTCTCCGTTCTCGATGCTTTTTTCGATCAAAATGCAAAAAGATGACGAAAATTAAGGAATAAAGTGGATATAAATTGAAAGTTGCTAAAATTCTCCGTTTTCGTTGCTTTTTTTGATCATAATTCAAGGAAATGACGAAAAATAAGGAAATAAAGGGGATAAAAATTAAAATTTCGATAAAATTCTCCGTTTTCGATGCTTTTTTTGATCAAAATACAACAAAAAGACGAAAATTAAGGAAAAAATGGGGTTAAAATTGAAATTTCGCAAAAATTCTCCGTATTCGATCCTTTTTTTGATCAAAATGCAAGAAAATGTCAAACATTTAGGAAAAAAAGGGGATTAAAATTGAAATTTCGCTAAAATTCTCCGTTTTAGATGCTATTTTTTATCAAAATGCAAGAAAATGACGAAAATTAAGGAAAAAAAGGGGATAAAAATTGAAAGTTCGCTAAAATTCTCCGTTCTCGATGCTTTTTTTGATCAAAATGCAAGAAAATAACGGATATTAAAGTCAAAAGGTGATAAAAATTGAAATTTTGCTAAAATTCTCCGTTCTCGTTGATTTATTTGATCAAAATGCAAGAAAATGACGAAATTAAGGAAAAAAAGGGGATAAAAATTGAAATTTCGCTTAAATTCTCCGTTTTCGATGCTTTTTTTTATCAAAATGCAAGAAAAAGAAAAACATTAAGGAAAAAAATGGATAAAAATCGAAATTTCGCTAAAATTCTCCGTTTTCGATGATTTTTTTAATCAAAATAAAAGAAAAAGAAAAAAATTAAGGAAAAAAAGGGGATAAAAATTGAAATTTCGCTAAAATTCTCCGTTCTCGATGCTTTTTTCGATCAAAATGCAAGAAAATGTCGAAAATTTAGGAAAAAAATGGATAAAAATTGACATTTCGCTAAAAGTCTCCGTTTTCGATGCTTTTTTTGATCAAAATGCAATAAAATGACGAAAATTAAGGACAAAAAGGGGATAAAAATTTAAATTTCGATAAAATTCTCCGTTCTCGATGCTTTTTTTGATCAAAATGCAAGAAAATGACGAGAAATAAGGAAAAAAAGCGTATAAAAATTCTCAGTTTTCGATACTTCTTTTGATCAAAATGCAATAAAATGACGAAAAATAAGGACAAAAAGGGGATAAAAATAGAAATTTCGCTAAAATTCTCCGTTTTCGATGCTTTTTTTGATCAAAATGCAAGAAAATGACGAAAATTAAGGAAAAAAAGGGGATAAAAATTGAAATTTCGCTAACATTCTCCGTTTTCGAAGCTTTTTTGATCAAAATGCAAGAAAATGACGAATATTAAGGAAAAAATGGAGATTAAATTGAAATTTCGCTAAAATTCTCCGTTTTCGATACTTTTTTTGATCAAAATGCTATAAAATGAAGAAATTTAAGGAAATAAAGGGGATAAAAATTCTGTTTTCGATCCTTTTTTTGATCAAAATGCAAGAAAATGACGAAAATTTAGGAAAAAAGGGGATAAAAATTGAAATTTCGCTAAAATTCTAGTTTTCGATGCTTTTTTTGATCAAAATGCAAGAAAAAGAAAAACATTAAGTAAAAAAAGGGGATAAAAATTGAAATTTCGCTAAAATCCTCAGTTTTCCATGCTTTTTTTGATCAAAATGCAAAAATATGACGAAAATTAAGGAATAAAGTGGATATAAATTGAAAGTTGCTAAAATTCTCCGTTTTCGTTGCTTTTTTTGATCATAATTCAAGGAAATGACGAAAAATAAGGAAATAAAGGGGATGAAAATTAAAATTTCGATAAAATTCTCCGTTTTCGATGCTTTTTTTGATCAAAATACAAGAAAATTACGAAAATTAAGGAAAAAATGGGGTTAAAATTGAAATTTCGCTAAAATTCTCCGTATTCGATCCTTTTTTTGATCAAAATGCAAGAAAATGTCAAACATTTAGGAAAAAAAGGGGATTAATAATTGAAATTTCGCTAAAATTCTCCGTTTTCGATGCTTTTTTTTATCAAAATGCAAGAAAATGACGAAAATTAAGGAAAAAATGGGGATAAAATTGAAATTTCGCTAAAATTCTCCGTATTCGATGCTTTTTTTGATCAAAATGCAAGAAAATGACGAAAATAAAGGAAAAAGAAGTGGATATAAATTGAAATTTGCTAAAATTCTCCGTTTTCGTTGCTTTTTTTGATCATAATTCAAGGAATTGACGAAAATTAAGGAAATAAAGGGGATAAAAATTGAAAGTTCGCTGAAATTCTCTGTTCTCGATGCTTTTTTTGATCAAAATGCAAGAAAATAAAGGATATTAAAGAAAAAAGGAGATAAAAATTGAAATTTTGCTAAAATTCTCCGTTCTCGTTGATTTATTTGATCAAAATGCAAGAAAATGACGAAATTAAGGAAAGAAAGGGGATAAAAATTGAAATTTCGCTAAAATTCTCCGTTTTCGATACTTTTTTTGATCAAAATGCTATAAAATGAAGAAATTTAAGGAAAAAAAGGGGATAAAAATTCTGTTTTCGATCCTTTTTTTGATCAAAATGAAAGAAAATGACGAAAATTTAGGAAAAAAGGGATAAAAATTGAAATTTCCCTAAAATTCTAGTTTTCGATGCTTTTATTGACCAAAATGCAAGAAAAAGAAAAATATTAAGGAAAAAAAGGGGATAAAAATTGAAATTTCGCTAAAATCCTCCGTTTTCGATGCTTTTTTTGATCAAAATGCAAGAAAATGACGAAAATAAGGGAAAAAGAAGTGGATATAAATTGAAATTTGCTAAAATTCTCCGTTTTCGTTGCTTTTTTTGATCATAACTCAAGGAAATTACGAAAATTAAGGAAATAAAGGGGATAAAAATTAAAATTTCGCTAAAATTCTCCGTTTTCGATCCTTTTTTTGATCAAAAAACAAGAAAATGACAAAAATTAAGGAAAAAATTGGGTTAAAATTGAAATTTCGCTAAAATTCTCCGGATTCGATCTTTTTTTTTGATCAAAATGCAAGAAATTGACAAAAATTTAGGAAAAAAAGGGGATTAAAAATTGAAATTTCGCTAAAATTCTCCGTTCTTGATGCTATTTTTTGATCAAAATTCAAGGAAATGACGAAAATTAAGGAAATAAAGGGGATAAAAATTTAAATTTCGCTAAAATTCTCCGTTCTCGATGCTTTTTTTGATCAAAATGCAAGAAAATGACGAAAATTAAGGAAAAAAAGGGGATAAAAATTTATATTTCGCTAAAATTCTCCGTTCTCGATGCTTTTTTTGATCAAAATGAAAGAAAATGACGAAAATTTAGGAAAAAAATGGATAAAAATTGAAATTTCGCTAAAATTCTCCGTTTTCTATGCTTTTTTTGATCAAAATGCAAGAAAATTACGAGAATTAAGGAAAAAAAGCTTTTAAAAATTCTCAGTTAAATGGGGATAAAATTGAAATTACGCTAAAATTCTCAGTTTTCGATACTTTTTTTGATCAAAATGCAATAAAATGACGAAAATTAAGGACAAAAAAGGGATAAATATTGAAATTTCGCTAAAATTCTCCGTTTTCGATGCTTTGTTTCATCAAAATGCAAGAAAATGACGAAAATTAAGGAAAAAAAGGGGATAAAAATTGAAATTTCGCTAAAATCTTCAGTTTTCGATGCTTTTTTTGATCACAATTCAAGAAAATGACGAACATTAAGGAAAAAAAGGTGCAAAAATAGAAATTTCGCTAAAATTCTCCGTTTTCGATGCTTTTTTTGATCAAAATGCAAGAAAAAGAAAAAAATTAAGGAAAAAAAGGGGTTAAAACTGAAATTTCGCTAAAATTCTCCGTATTCGATCCTTTTTTTGATCAAAATGAAAGAAAATGACAAAAATTTAGGAAAAAAAGGGGATTAAAACTTGAAATTTCGCTATAATTCTCCGTTTTTGATGCTTTTTTTGATCAAAATTCAAGGAAATGACGAAAATTAAGGAAATAAAGGGGATAAAAATTTAAATTTCGCTAAAATACTCCGTTCTCGATCCTTTTTTTGATCAAAATGCAAGAAAATGACGAAAATTAAGGAAAAAAAGGGGATAAAAATTGAAATTTCGCTAAAATTCTCCGTTCTCGATGCTTTTTTTGATCAAAATGCAAGAAAATGTCGAAAATTTAGGAAAAAAATGGATAAAAATTGACATTTCGCTAAAATTCTCCATTTTCGATGCATTTTTTGATCAAAATGCAAGAAAATGTCAAACATTTAGGAAAAAAAGGGGATTAATAATTGAAATTTCGCTAAAATTCTCCGTTTTCGATGCTTTTTTTTATCAAAATGCAAGAAAATGACGAAAATTAAGGAAAAAATGGGGATAAAATTGAAATTTCGCTAAAATTCTCCGTATTCGATGCTTTTTTTGATCAAAATGCAAGAAAATGACGAAAATAAAGGAAAAAGAAGTGGATATAAATTGAAATTTGCTAAAATTCTCCGTTTTCGTTGCTTTTTTTGATCATAATTCAAGGAATTGACGAAAATTAAGGAAATAAAGGGGATAAAAATTGAAAGTTCGCTGAAATTCTCTGTTCTCGATGCTTTTTTTGATCAAAATGCAAGAAAATAAAGGATATTAAAGAAAAAAGGAGATAAAAATTGAAATTTTGCTAAAATTCTCCGTTCTCGTTGATTTATTTGATCAAAATGCAAGAAAATGACGAAATTAAGGAAAGAAAGGGGATAAAAATTGAAATTTCGCTAAAATTCTCCGTTTTCGATACTTTTTTTGATCAAAATGCTATAAAATGAAGAAATTTAAGGAAAAAAAGGGGATAAAAATTCTGTTTTCGATCCTTTTTTTGATCAAAATGAAAGAAAATGACGAAAATTTAGGAAAAAAGGGATAAAAATTGAAATTTCCCTAAAATTCTAGTTTTCGATGCTTTTATTGACCAAAATGCAAGAAAAAGAAAAATATTAAGGAAAAAAAGGGGATAAAAATTGAAATTTCGCTAAAATCCTCCGTTTTCGATGCTTTTTTTGATCAAAATGCAAGAAAATGACGAAAATAAGGGAAAAAGAAGTGGATATAAATTGAAATTTGCTAAAATTCTCCGTTTTCGTTGCTTTTTTTGATCATAACTCAAGGAAATTACGAAAATTAAGGAAATAAAGGGGATAAAAATTAAAATTTCGCTAAAATTCTCCGTTTTCGATCCTTTTTTTGATCAAAAAACAAGAAAATGACAAAAATTAAGGAAAAAATGGGGTTAAAATTGAAATTTCGCTAAAATTCTCCGGATTCGATCTTTTTTTTTGATCAAAATGCAAGAAATTGACAAAAATTTAGGAAAAAAAGGGGATTAAAAATTGAAATTTCGCTAAAATTCTCCGTTCTTGATGCTATTTTTTGATCAAAATTCAAGGAAATGACGAAAATTAAGGAAATAAAGGGGATAAAAATTTAAATTTCGCTAAAATTCTCCGTTCTCGATGCTTTTTTTGATCAAAATGCAAGAAAATGACGAAAATTAAGGAAAAAAAGGGGATAAAAATTTATATTTCGCTAAAATTCTCCGTTCTCGATGCTTTTTTTGATCAAAATGAAAGAAAATGACGAAAATTTAGGAAAAAAATGGATAAAAATTGAAATTTCGCTAAAATTCTCCGTTTTCTATGCTTTTTTTGATCAAAATGCAAGAAAATTACGAGAATTAAGGAAAAAAAGCTTTTAAAAATTCTCAGTTAAATGGGGATAAAATTGAAATTACGCTAAAATTCTCAGTTTTCGATACTTTTTTTGATCAAAATGCAATAAAATGACGAAAATTAAGGACAAAAAAGGGATAAATATTGAAATTTCGCTAAAATTCTCCGTTTTCGATGCTTTGTTTCATCAAAATGCAAGAAAATGACGAAAATTAAGGAAAAAAAGGGGATAAAAATTGAAATTTCGCTAAAATCTTCAGTTTTCGATGCTTTTTTTGATCACAATTCAAGAAAATGACGAACATTAAGGAAAAAAAGGTGCAAAAATAGAAATTTCGCTAAAATTCTCCGTTTTCGATGCTTTTTTTGATCAAAATGCAAGAAAAAGAAAAAAATTAAGGAAAAAAAGGGGTTAAAACTGAAATTTCGCTAAAATTCTCCGTATTCGATCCTTTTTTTGATCAAAATGAAAGAAAATGACAAAAATTTAGGAAAAAAAGGGGATTAAAACTTGAAATTTCGCTATAATTCTCCGTTTTTGATGCTTTTTTTGATCAAAATTCAAGGAAATGACGAAAATTAAGGAAATAAAGGGGATAAAAATTTAAATTTCGCTAAAATACTCCGTTCTCGATCCTTTTTTTGATCAAAATGCAAGAAAATGACGAAAATTAAGGAAAAAAAGGGGATAAAAATTGAAATTTCGCTAAAATTCTCCGTTCTCGATGCTTTTTTTGATCAAAATGCAAGAAAATGTCGAAAATTTAGGAAAAAAATGGATAAAAATTGACATTTCGCTAAAATTCTCCATTTTCGATGCATTTTTTGATCAAAATGCTAGAAAATGACGAAAATTAAGGAAAAAATCAGATGTGGCCAGCACATGACTTTCTCCATGTATAAGATGTAAATACTTATCTGCGACAGTAATTTCAAACTCTAAACATTATAAATAATGTTGTTCGGGACATGCTGGATGAAAATGATGAAACAGGCCTTTCGCCCATAGAGCCCAGAGCGCCCACAAAGTACATAATCAGCAACTTCCGGTTTATCAGTATTTCAGGAATAACTCCTAAACATTCAGTGATACGAAAATATGTTTCATACAAAAGTTATAGTAAATTTTATTTTCTAAAACATTTTTAAATAATAAGATATACCTAAATATCATATTTATGGAGATATTTTGAAAACCGGAAATGAGCTTTGAAGAATGAAGCTCAACTTCTGGTCAGCATAATTACTCTAAAAACTAATCAACTCTAACGACTGTAATAAAAGTACTATACATGAAATTTGGTGTTGATCCGACAAATAGTTTTCATGTTAGAGAGCCCACAAAGTACATAATCATCTTCTTTCGGTTTATCAGTATTTCACGAATAACTCCTAATCAACCGAAGATACAAATATATGTTAAATACAAAAGTTATAGTAAAACTCATTATCTAAAACTTTTATAAGTAATACAAAAGACGTATATATCATATTTATGGAGATATTTTGAAAACCGGAAATGAGCTTTTATGAATAAAGCTCGACTTCCGGTTAACCGATTTACTCCAAAAACTAATCAACTCTGACAGCACACACCACAGTACTATATATGAAGTTTGGTGTTCATACGACCAATAGTTTTCACGTTAGAGCGTCCACTATCACACACACACATACACACACACACACACACACACACACATACACACAGACATCATTCCGAAAATGGTCAAAACGTGTTATAGGGACCCCAAAACGTGTATTTCCGTTGAAATCTCGAAGTCGAATTTTTTCATGAAAACAATACTTTCTCTATACTTCGTATATGGAGAAAGTAAAAAGGGGATAAAAATTGAAATTTCGCTAAAATTATCCGTTTTCGATTCTTTTTTTGATCAAAATGCAAGAAAATGACGAGAATTAAGGAAAAAAAGCGTATAAAAATTCTCAGTTTTCGATACTTCTTTTGATCAAAATGCAATAAAATGACGAAAATTAAGGACAAAAAAATGGATAAAAATTGAAATTTCGCTAAAATTCTCCGTTTTCGATGCTTTTTTTGATCAAAATGCAAGAAAATTACGAAAATTAAGGAAAAAAAGGGGATAAAAATTGAAATTACGCTAAAATTCTCCGTTTTCGACGCTTTTTTTGATCAAAATGCAAGAAAATGACGAGAATTAAGGAAAAAAAGCGTATAAAAATTCTCAGTTTTCGATACTTCTTTTGATCAAAATGCAATAAAATGACGAAAATTAAGGACAAAAAGGGGATAAAAATTGAAATTTCGCTAAAATTCTCCGTTTTCGATGCTTTTTTTGATCAAATTGCAAGAAAATGACGAAAATTAAGGAAAAAAAGGGGATAAAAATTCTCAGTTTTCGATGCTTTTTTTGATCAAAATGCAATAAAATGACGAAAATTAAGGAAAAAAATGGATAAAAATCGAAATTTCGCTAAAATTCTCCGTTTTCGATGCTTTTTTTGATCAAAATGCAAGAAAATGACGAGAATTAAGGAAAAAAAGCGTATAAAAATTCTCAGTTTTCGATACTTCTTTTGATCAAAATGCAATAAAATGACGAAAATTAAGGACAAAAAGGGGATAAAAATTGAAATTTCGCTAAAATTCTCCGTTCTCGATGCTTTTTTTGATCAAAATGCAAGAAAATGACGAAAATTTAGGAAAAAAATGGATAAAAATTGAAATTTCGCTAAAATTCTCCGTTTTCGATGCTTTTTTTGATCAAAATGCAAGAAAATTACGAAAATTAAGGAAAAAAAGGGGATAAAAATTGAAATTACGCTAAAATTCTCCGTTTTCGACGCTTTTTTTGATCAAAATGCAAGAAAATGACGAGAATTAAGGAAAAAAAGCGTATAAAAATTCTCAGTTTTCGATACTTTTTTTGATCAAAATGCAATAAAACGACGAAAATTAAGGACAAAAAGGGGATAAAAATTGAAATTTCACTAAAATTCTCCGTTTTCGATGCTTTTTTTGATCAAATTGCAAGAAAATGACGAAAATTAAGGAAAAAAATGGGATAAAAATTGAAATTTCGCTAAAATTCTCCGTTCTTGATGCTTTTTCTGTTCAAAATGCAAGAAAATAACTAATATTAAAGAAAAAAGGAGATAAAAATTGAAATTTTGCTAAAATTCTCCGTTCTCGATGCTTTTTTTGATCAAAATGCAAGAAAATAACGAATTTTAAAGAAAAAAGGTGATAAAAATTGAAATTTTGCTCAAATTCTCCGTTCTCGTTGATTTATTTGATCAAAATGCAAGAAAATGAGGAAATTAAGGAAAAAAAGGGGATAAAAATTGAAATTTGGCTAAAATTCTCCGTTTTCGATGCATTTTTTGATCAAAATGCAAGAAAATGAAAAAAATTAAGGAAAAAAATGGATAAAAATCGAAATTCCGCTAAAATTCTCCGTTTTCGATGCTTTTTTGATCAAAATGCAAGAAAATGACGAAAATTAAGGACAAAAAGGGGATAAATATTGAAATTTCGCTAAAATTCTCCGTTTTCGATACTTTTTTTGATCAAAATGCAAGAAAATGACGAGAAATAAGGAAAAAAAGGGGATAAAAATTCTCAGTTTTCGATGCTTTTTTTGATCAAAATGCAAGAAAATGACGAAAATTAAGGAAAAAAAGGGGTTAAAATTGAAATTTCGCTAAAATTCTCCGTATTCGATCCTTTTTTTGATCAAAATGCAAGAAAATGACAAAAATTTAGGAATAAAAGGGGATTAAAACTTGTAATTTCGCTAAAATTCTCCGTTTTTGATGCTTTTTTTGATCAAAATTCAAGGAAATGACGAAAATTAAGGAAATAAAGGGGATAAAAATTTAAATTTCGCTAAAATACTCCGTTTTCGTTGCTTTTTTGAGCATAATTCAAGGAAATGACGAAAATTAAGGAAATAAAGGGGATTAAAATTAAAATTTCGATAAAATTCTCCGTTTTCGATGCTTTTTTTGATCAAAATACAAGAAAATGACGAAAATTAAGGAAAAAATAGGGTTATAATTGAAATTTCGCTAAAATTCTCCGTATTCGATCCTTTTTTTTAATCAAAATGCAAGAAAATGAAAAAACATTTAGGAAAAAGGGGATTAAAAATTGAAATATCGCTAAAATTCTCCGTTTTTGATGCTATTTTTATCAAAATGCAAGAAAATGACGAAAATTAAGGAAAAAAAGGGGATTAAAATTGAAATTTCGCTAAAATTCTAGGTTTTTGATGGTTTTTATGATCATAATGCAAAAAAATGTCGAGAAGTAAGGAAAAAAAGGGGATAAAAATTGAAAGTTCGCTAAAATTCTCCGTTCTCGATGCTTTTTTTGATCAAAATGCAAGAAAATAACGAATATTAAAGAAAAAAGGTGATAAAAATGTAAATTTTGCTAAAATTCTCCGTTCTCGTTGATTTATTTGATCAAAATGCAAGAAAATGACGAAATTAAGGAAAAAAAGGGGATAAAAATTGAAATTTCGCTAAAATTCTCCGTTTTCGATGCTTTTTTTATCAAAATGCATGAGAAAGAAAAAAATTAAGGAAAAAAATGGATCAAAATCGAAATTTCGATAAAATTATCCGTATTCGATGATTTTTTTGATCAAAATGCAAGAAAAAGAAAAAAATTAAGGAAAAAAAGGGGTTAAAATTGAAATTTCGCTAAAATTCTCCGTATTCGATCCTTTTTTTGATCAAAATGCAAGAAAATGACAAAAATTTAGGAATAATAGGGATTAAAACTTGAAATTTCGCTAAAATTCTCCGTTTTTGATGCTTTTTTTGATCAAAATTCAAGGAAAAGAAAAAAATTAAGGAAAAAAATGGATAAAAATCGAAATTTCGCTAAAATTTTCCGTATTCGATGATTTTTTTGATCAAAATGCAAGAAAAAGAAAAAAATTAAGGAAAAAAAGGGGTTAAAATTGAGATTTCGCTAAAATTCTCCGTATTTGATCCTTTTTTTGATCAAAATGCAAGAAAATGACAAAAATTAAGGAAATAAAGGGGATAAAAATTGAAATTTCGCTAAAATTCTCCGTTTTCGATGCTTTTTTTGATCAAAATGCAAGAAAAAGAAAAAAATTAAGGAAAAAAATGGATAAAAATCGAAATTTCGCTAAAATTTTCCGTATTCGATGATTTTTTTGATCAAAATGCAAGAAAAAGAAAAAAATTAAGGAAAAAAAGGGGATTAAAACTTGAAATTTCGCTAAAATTCTCCGTTTTTGATGCTTTTTTTGATCAAAATTCAAGGAAATGACGAAAATTAAGGAAAAAAAGGGGAAAAAAATTGAAATTTCGCTAAAATTCTAGGTTTTCGATGGTTTTTATGATCAAAATGCAAAAAAATGTCGAGAAGTAAGGAAAAAAAGGGGATAAAAATTGAAATTTCGCTAAAATTCTCCGTTTTCGATGCTTTTTTTGATCAAATTGCAAGAAAATGACGAAAATTAAGGAAAAAAAGGGGATAAAAATTCTCAGTTTTCGATGCTTTTTTTGATCAAAATGCAAGAAAATGACAAAAATTAAGGAAAAAAATGGATAAAAATCGAAATTTCGCTAAAATTCTCCGTTTTCGATGCTTTTTTTGATCAAAATGCACGAAAAAGAAAAAAATTAAGGAAAAAAAGGGAAAAAAATTAAATTTCGCTAAAATTCTCCGTATTCGATGCTTTTTTTGATCAAAATGCAAGAAAATGACGAAAATTAAGGAAAAAAAGGGGATAAAAATTGAAATTTTGCTAAAATTCTCCGTATTCGATGCTTTTTTTGATCAAAATGCAAGAAAATGACGAAAATTTAGGAAAAAAATGGATAAAAATTGAAATTTCCCTAAAATTCTCCGTTTTCGATGCTTTTTTTGATCAAAATGCAAGAAAATTACGAAAATTAAGGAAAAAAAGGGGATAAAATTGAAATTTCGCTAAAATTCTCTGTTTTCGCCCTCTTTTTTGATCAAAATGCAAGAAAATGACGAGAATTAAGGAAAAAAAGCGTATAAAAATTCTCAGTTTTCGATACTTTTTTTGATCAAAATGCAAGCAAATGACGAAAATTAAGGAAAAAAAGGGGTTAAAATTGAAATTTCGCTAAAATTCTCCGTATTCGATCCTTTTTTTGATCAAAATGCAAGAAAATGACAAAAATTTAGGAATAAAAGGGGATTAAAACTTGTAATTTCGCTAAAATTCTCCGTTTTTGATGCTTTTTTTGATCAAAATTCAAGGAAATGACGAAAATTAAGGAAAAAAAGGGGATAAAAATTTAAATTTCGCTAAAATACTCCGTTTTCGTTGCTTTTTTGAGTATAATTCAAGGAAATGACGAAAATTAAGGAAATAAAGGGGATTAAAATTAAAATTTCGATAAAATTCTCCATTTTCGATGATTTTTTTGATCAAAATACAAGAAAATGACGAAAATTAAGGAAAAAATGGGGTTATAATTGAAATTTCGCTAAAATTCTCCGTATTCGATCCTTTTTTTCAATCAAAATGCAAGAAAATGACAAACATTTAGGAAAAAGGGGATTAAAAATTGAAATATCGCTAAAATTCTCCGTTTTTGATGCTATTTTTATCAAAATGCAAGAAAATGACGAAAATTAAGGAAAAAAAGGGGATTAAAATTGAAATTTCGCTAAAATTCTAGGTTTTCGATGGTTTTTATGATCAAAATGCAAAAAAATGTCGAGAAGTAAGGAAAAAAAGGGGATAAAAAGTGAAAGTTCGCTAAAATTCTCCGTTCTCGATGCTTTTTTTGATCAAAATGCAAGAAAATAACGAATATTAAAGAAAAAAGGTGATAAAAATGTAAATTTTGCTAAAATTCTCCGTTCTCGTTGATTTATTTGATCAAAATGCAAGAAAATGACGAAATTAAGGAAAAAAAGGTGATAAAAATTGAAATTTCGCTAAAATTCTCCGTTTTCGATGCTTTTTTTATCAAAATGCATGAGAAAGAAAAAAATTAAGGAAAAAAATGGATAAAAATCGAAATTTCGCTAAAATTTTCCGTATTCGATGATTTTTTTGATCAAAATGCAAGAAAAAGAAAAAAAATAAGGAAAAAAAGGGGTTAAAATTGAAATTTCGCTAAAATTTTCCGTATTCGATGATTTTTTTGATCAAAATGCAAGAAAAAGAAAAAAAATAAGGAAAAAAAGGGATAAAAATTGAAATTTCGCTAAAATTCTCCGTTTTCGATGCTTTTTTTGATCAAATTGCAAGAAAATGACGAAAATTAAGGAAAAAAAGGGGATAAAAATTCTCAGTTTTCGATGCTTTTTTTGATGAAAATGCAAGAAAATGGCAAAAATTAAGGAAAAAAATCGAAATTTCGCTAAAATTCTCCGTTTTCGATGCTTTTTTTTGATCAAAATGCAAGAAAAAGAAAAAAATTAAGGAAAAAAAGCGGATAAAAATTAAATTTCGCTAAAATTCTCCGTATTCGATGCTTTTTTTGATCAAAATGCAAGAAAATGACGAAAATTAAGGAAAAAAAGCGGATAAAAATTGAAATTTTGCTAAAATTCTCCGTTCTCGATGCTTTTTTTGATCAAAATGCAAGAAAATGACGAAAATTTAGGAAAAAAATGGATAAAAATTGAAATTTCGCTAAAATTCTCCGTTTTCGAAGCTTTTTTTGATCAAAATGCAAGAAAATTACGAAAATTAAGGAAATAAAGGGGATAAAAATTGAAATTTCGCTAAAATTCTCCGTTTTCGACGCTTTTTTTGATCAAAATGCAAGAAAATGACGAGAATTAAGGAAAAAAACCGTATAAAAATTCTCAGTTTTCGATACTTTTTTTGATCAAAATGCAATAACACGACGAAAATTAAGGACAAAAAGGGGATAAAAATTGAAATTTCGCTAAAATTCCCCGTTCTCGATGCTTTTTCCGTTCAAAATGCAAGAAAATAACGAATATTAAAGAAAAAAGGAGATAAAAATTGAAATTTTGCTAAAATTCTCCGTTCTCGATGCTTTTTTTTGATCAAAATGCAAGAAAATAACGAATATTAAAGAAAAAAGGTGATAAAAATTGAAATTTTGCTCAAATTCTCCGTTCTCGTTGATTTATTTGATCAAAATGCAAGAAAATGAGGAAATTAAGGAAAAAAAGGGGATAAAAATTGAAATTTCGCTAAAATTCTCCGTTTTCGATGCTTTTTTGATCAAAATGCAAGAAAATGAAAAAAATTAAGGAAAAAAATGGATAAAAATCGAAATTTCGCTAAAATTCTCCGTTTTCGATGCTTTTTTGATCAAAATGCAAGAAAATGACGAAAATTAAGGACAAAAAGGGGATAAATATTGAAATTTCGCTAAAATTCTCCGTTTTCGATACTTTTTTTGATCAAAATGCAAGAAAATGACGAGGAATAAGGAAAAAAAGGGGATAAAAATTCTCAGTTTTCGATGCTTTTTTTGATCAAAATGCAAGAAAATGACGAAAATTAAGGAAAAAAAGGTGTTAAAATTCAAATTTCGCTAAAATTCTCCGTATTCGATCCTTTTTTTGATCAAAATGCAAGAAAATGACAAAAATTTAGGAATAAAAGGGGATTAAAACTTGTAATTTCGCTAAAATTCTCCGTTTTTGATGCTTTTTTTGATCAAAATTCAAGGAAATGACGAAAATTAAGGAAATAAAGGGGATAAAAATTAAATTTCGCTAAAATTCTCCGTATTCGATGCTTTTTTTGATCAAAATGCAAGAAAATGACGAAAATTAAGGAAAAAAAGGGGATAAAAATTGAAATTTTGCTAAAATTCTCCGTTCTCGATGCTTTTTTTGATCAAAATGCAAGAAAATGACGAAAATTTAGGAAAAAAATGGATAAAAATTGAAATTTCGCTAAAATTCTTCGTTTTCGATGCTTTTTTTGATCAAAATGCAAGAAAATTACGAAAATTAAGGAAAAAAAGGGGATAAAAATTGAAATTTCGCTAAAATTCTCTGTTTTCGACGCTTTTTTTGATCAAAATGCAAGAAAATGACGAGAATTAAGGAAAAAAAGCGTATAAAAATTCTCAGTTTTCGATACTTTTTTTGATCAAAATGCAAGAAAATGACGAAAATTAAGGAAAAAAAGGGGTTAAAATTGAAATTTCGCTAAAATTCTCCGTATTCGATCCTTTTTTTGATCAAAATGCAAGAAAATGACAAAAATTTAGGAATAAAAGGGGATTAAAACTTGTAATTTCGCTAAAATTCTCCGTTTTTGATGCTTTTTTTGATCAAAATTCAAGGAAATGACGAAAATTAAGGAAAAAAAGGGGATTAAAATTGAAATTTCGCTAAAATTCTAGGTTTTCGATGGTTTTTATGATCAAAATGCAAAAAAATGTCGAAAATTAAGGAAAAAAAGGGGATAAAAATTCTCCGTTTTCGATGCTTTTTTTGATCAAAATTCAAGGAAATGACGAAAATTAAGGAAATAAAGGGGATAAAAATTTAAATTTCGCTAAAATACTCCGTTTTCGTTGCTTTTTTGAGTATAATTCAAGGAAATGACGAAAATTAAGGAAATAAAGGGGATTAAAATTAAAATTTCGATAAAATTCTCCGTTTTCGATGATTTTTTTGATCAAAATACAAGAAAATGACGAAAATTAAGGAAAAAATTGGGTTATAATTGAAATTTCGCTAAAATTCTCCGTATTCGATCCTTTTTTTCAATCAAAATGCAAGAAAATGACAAACATTTAGGAAAAAGGGGATTAAAAATTGAAATATCGCTAAAATTCTCCGTTTTTGATGCTATTTTTATCAAAATGCAAGAAAATGACGAAAATTAAGGAATAAAAGGGGATTAAAATTGAAATTTCGCTAAAATTCTAGGTTTTCGATGGTTTTTATGATCAAAATGCAAAAAAATGTCGAGAAGTAAGGAAAAAAAGGGGATAAAAATTGAAAGTTCGCTAAAATTCTCCGTTCTCGATGCTTTTTTTGATCAAAATGCAAGAAAATAACGAATATTAAAGAAAAAAGGTGATAAAAATGTAAATTTTGCTAAAATTCTCCGTTTTCGATGCTTTTTTTATCAAAATGCATGAGAAAGAAAAAATTAAGGAAAAAAATGGATAAAAATCGAAATTTCGCTAAAATTTTCCGTATTCGATGATTTTTTTGATCAAAATGCAAGAAAAAGAAAAAAATTAAGGAAAAAAAGGGGTTAAAATTGAGATTTCGCTAAAATTCTCCGTATTCGATCCTTTTTTTGATCAAAATGCAAGAAAATGACAAAAATTTAGGAATAAAAGGGGATTAAAACTTGAAATTTCGCTAAAATTCTCCGTTTTTGATGCTTTTTTTGATCAAAATTCAAGGAAATGACGAAAATTAAGGAAAAAAAGGGGATTAAAATTGAAATTTCGCTAAAATTCTAGGTTTTCGATGGTTTTTATGATCAAAATGCAAAAAAATGTCGAAAATTAAGGAAAAAAAGGGGATAAAAATTCTCAGTTTTCGATGCTTTTTTTGATCAAAATGCAAGAAAATGACAAAAATTAAGGAAAAAAATGGATAAAAATCGAAATTTCGCTAAAATTCTCCGTTTTCGATGCTTTTTTTGATCAAAATGCAAGAAAAAGAAAAAAATTAAGGAAAAAAATGGATAAAAATCGAAATTTCGCTAAAATTCTCCGTATTCGATGCTTTTTTTGATCAAAATGCAAGAAAATGACGAAAATTAAGGAAAAAAAGGGGATAAAAATTGAAATTTTGCTAAAATTCTCCGTTCTCGATGCTTTTTTTGATCAAAATGCAAGAAAATGACGAAAATTTAGGAAAAAAATGGATAAAAATTGAAATTTCGCTAAAATTCTCCGTTTTCGAAGCTTTTTTTGATCAAAATGCAAGAAAATTACGAAAATTAAGGAAAAAAAGGGGATAAAAATTGAAATTTCGCTAAAATTCTCCGTTTTCGACGCTTTTTTTGATCAAAATGCAAGAAAATGACGAGAATTAAGGAAAAAAAGCGTTTAAAAATTCTCAGTTTTCGATACTTTTTTTGATCAAAATGCAATAAAACGACGAAAATTAAGGACAAAAAGGGGATAAAAATTGAAATTTCGCTAAAATTCCCCGTTCTCGATGCTTTTTCCGTTCAAAATGCAAGAAAATAACGAATATTAAAGAAAAAAGGAGATAAAAATTGAAATTTTGCTAAAATTCTCCGTTCTCGATGCTTTTTTTGATCAAAATGCAAGAAAATAACGAATATTAAAGAAAAAAGGTGATAAAAATTGAAATTTTGCTCAAATTCTCCGTTCTCGTTGATTTATTTGATCAAAATGCAAGAAAATGAGGAAATTAAGGAAAAAAAGGGGATAAAAATTCTCAGTTTTCGATGCTTTTTTTGATCAAAATGCAAGAAAATGACGAAAATTAAGGAAAAAAAGGTGTTAAAATTGAAATTTCGCTAAAATTCTCCGTATTCGATCCTTTTTTTGATCAAAATGCAAGAAAATGACGAAAATTAAGGAAAAAATGGGGTTATAATTGAAATTTCGCTAAAATTCTCCGTATTCGATCCTTTTTTTTAATCAAAATGCAAGAAAATGACAAACATTTAGGAAAAAGGGGATTAAAAATTGAAATATCGCTAAAATTCTCCGTTTTTGATGCTATTTTTATCAAAATGCAAGAAAATGACGAAAATTAAGGAAAAAAAGGGGATAAAAATTGAAAGTTCGCTAAAATTCTCCGTTCTCGATGCTTTTTTTGATCAAAATGCAAGAAAATAACGAATATTAAAGAAAAAAGGTGATAAAAATGTAAATTTTGCTAAAATTCTCCGTTCTCGTTGATTCATTTGATCAAAATGCAAGAAAATGACGAAATTAAGGAAAAAAAGGGGATAAAAATTGAAATTTCGCTAAAATTCTCCGTTTTCGATGCTTTTTTTATCAAAATGCATGAGAAAGAAAAAAATTAAGGAAAAAATGGATAAAAATCGAAATTTCGCTAAAATTATCCGTATTCGATGATTTTTTTGATCAAAATGCAAGAAAAAGAAAAAAAGTAAAGAAAAAAAGGGGTTAAAATTGAAATTTCGCTAAAATTCTCCGTATTCGATCCTTTTTTTGATCAAAATGCAAGAAAATGACAAAAATTTAGGAATAAAAGGGGATTAAAACTTGAAATTTCGCTAAAATTCTCCGTTTTTGATGCTTTTTTTGATCACAATTCAAGAAAATGACGAAAATTAAGGAAATAAAGGGGATAAAAATTGAAATTTCGCTAAAATTCTCCGTTTTCGATGCTTTTTTTGATCAAAATGCAAGAAAAAGAAAAAAATTAAGGAAAAAAATGGATTAAAATCGAAATTTCGCTAAAATTTTCCGTATTCGATGATTTTTTTGATCAAAATGCAAGAAAAAGAAAAAAATTAAGGAAAAAAAGAGGTTAAAATTGAGATTTCGCTAAAATTCTCCGTATTCGATCCTTTTTTTGATCAAAATGCAAGAAAATGACGAAAATTAAGGAAATAAAGGGGATAAAAATTGAAATTTCGCTAAAATTCTCCGTTTTCGATGCTTTTTTTGATCAAAATGCAAGAAAAAGAAAAAAATTAAGGAAAAAAATGGATAAAAATCGAAATTTCGCTAAAATTCTCCGTATTCGATCCTTTTTTTGATCAAAATGCAAGAAAATGACAAAAATTTAGGAATAAAAGGGGATTAAAACTTGAAATTTCGCTAAAATTCTCCGTTTTTGATGCTTTTTTTGATCAAAATTCAAGGAAATGACGAAAAGTAAGGAAAAAAAGGGGATTAAAATTGAAATTTCGCTAAAATTCTAGGTTTTCGATGGTTTTTATGATCAAAATGCAAAAAAATGTCGAGAAGTAAGGAAAAAAAGGGGATAAAAACTGAAAGTTCGCTAAAATTCTCCGTTCTCGATGCTTTTTTTGATCAAAATGCAAGAAAATAACGAATATTAAAGAAAAAAGGTGATAAAAATTGAAATTTCGCTAAAATTCTCCGTTTCCGATGCTTTTTTTATCAAAATGCAAGAAAAAGAAAAAAATTAAGGAAAAAAATGGATAAAAACCGAAATTTCGCTAAAATTCTCCATATTCGATGATTTTTTTTATCAAAATGCAAGAAAATGAAAAAAATTAAGGAAAAAAAGGGGATAAAAATTGAAATTTCGCTAAAATTCTCCGTTATCGATGCTTTTTTTGATCAAAATGCAAGAAAATGACGAAAATTAAGGAAAAAATGGGGATAAAATTGAAATTTCGCTAAAATTCTCCGTATTCGATCCTTTTTTTGATCAAAATGCAAGAAATTGACGAAAATTAAGGAAAAAAAGGGGATAAAAATTGAAAGTTCGCTAAAATTCTCCGTTCTCGATGCTTTTTTTGATCAAAATGCAAGAAAATAACGGATATTAAAGAAAAAAGGAGATAAATATTGAAATTTTTCTAAAATTCTCCGTTCTCGATGATTTTTTTGATCAAAATGCAAGAAAATAACGAATATTAAAGAAAAAAGGTGATAAAAATTGAAATTTTGCTAAAATTCTCCGTTCTCGTTGATTTATTTGATCAAAATGCAAGAAAATGACGAAATTAAGGAAAAAAAGGGGAGAAAAATTGTAATTTTGCTTAAATTCTCCGTTTTCGATGCTTTTTTTATCAAAATGCAAGAAAAAGAAAAAAATTAAGGAAAAAAATGGATAAAAATCGAAGTTTCGCTAAAATTCTCCGTTTTCGATGATTTTTTTGATCAAAATGCAAGAAAAATAAAAAAAATTAAGGAAAAAATGGGGATAAAATTGAAATTTTGCTAAAATTCACCGTATTCAATCCTTTTTTTGATCAAAATTCAAGGAAATGACGAAAATTAAGGAAATAAAGGGGATAAAAATTTAAATTTCGCTAAAATTCACGGTTCTCGATGCTTTTTTTGATCAAAATGCAAGAAAATGACGAAAATTAAGGAAAAAAAGGGTATAAAAATTGAAATTTCGCTAAAATTCTCCGTTCTCGATGCTTTTTTTGATAAAAATGCAAGAAAATGACGAAAATTTAGAAAAGAAAATGGATAAAAATTGAAATTTCGCTAAAATTCTCCGTTTTCGATGCTTTTTTTGATCAAAATGCAAGAAAATTACGAAAATTAAGGAAAAAAAGGGGATAAAAATTGAAATTTCGCTAAAATTCTCCGTTTTCGATGCTTTTTTTGATCAAAATGCAAGAAAATGACGAGAATTAAGGAAAAAAAGCGTATAAAAATTCTCAGTTTTCGATGCTTTTTTGATCAAAATGCAATAAAACGACAAAAATTAAGGACAAAAAGGGGATAAAAATTGAAATTTTGCTAAAATTCTCCGTTTTCGATGCTTTTTTTGGTCAAAATGCAAGAAAATGACGAAAATTAAGGAAAAAAAGGGGATAAAAATTAATAATTTCGCTAACATTCTCCGTTTTCGATACTTTTTTTGATCAAAATGCTATAAAATGAAGAAATTTAAGGAAAAAAGGGGATAAAAATTCTGTTTTCGATTCTTTTTTTGATCAAAATGCAAGAAAATGACGAAAAGTTAGGAAAAAAGGTATAAAAATTGAAATTTCGCTAAAATTCTAGTTTTCGATGCTATTTTTGATCAAAATGCAAGAAAAAGAAAAATATTAAGGAAAAAAAGGGGATAAAAATTGAAATTTCGCTAAAATCCTCAGTTTTCGATGCTATTTTTGATCAAAATGCAAGAAAATGACGAAAATTAAGGAAAAAGAAGTGGATATAAATTGAAATTTGCTAAACTTCTCCGTTTTCGTTGCTTTTTTTGATCAAAAAACAAGAAATTGACGAAAATTAAGGAAAAAATGCGGTTAAAATTGAAATTTCGCTAAAATTCTCTTATTCGATCCTCATTTTGATCAAAATGCAAGAAAATGACAAAAATTTAGGAAGAAAAGGGGATTAAAAATTGAAATTTCGCTAAAATTCTCCGTTTTTGATGCTATTTTTTATCAAAATGCAAGAAAATGACGAAAATTAAGGAAAAAAGGGGATTAAAATTAAAATTTCGCTAAAATTCTAGGTTTTCGATGGTTTTTATGATTAAAATGCAAGAGAATAACGAAAATTAAGGAAAAAAAGGGGATAAAGATTGAAAGTTCACTAAAATTCTCCGTTCTCGATGCTTTTTTTTTGATCAAAATGCAAGAAAATAACGAATATTAAAGAAAAAAAGAGATAAAAATTGAAATTTGGCTAAAATTTTCCGTTCTCGATGCTTTTTTTGATCAAAATGCAAGAAAATAACGAATATTAAAGAAAAAAAGAGATAAAAATTGAAATTTGGCTAAAATTTTCCGTTCTCGATGCTTTTTTTGATCAAAATGCAAGAAAATAACGAATATTAAAGGAAAAGGAGATAAAAATTGAAATTTTGCTAAAATTCTCCGTTCTCGATGCTTTTTTTGATCAAAATTCAAGGAAATGACGAAAATTAAGGAAATAAAGGGGATAAAAATTTAAATTTCGCTAAAATTCACGGTTCTCGATGCTTTTTTTGATCAAAATGCAAGAAAATGACGAAAATTAAGGAAAAAAAGGGGATAAAAATTGAAATTTCGCTAAAATTCTCCGTTCTCGATGCTTTTTTTGATAAAAATGCAAGAAAATGACGAAAATTTAGAAAAAAAATGGATAAAAATTGAAATTTCGCTAAAATACTCCGTTTTCGATGCTTTTTTTGATCAAAATGCAAGAAAATTACGAAAATTAAGGAAAAAAAGGGGATAAAAATTGAAATTTCGCTAAAATTCTCCGTTTTCGATGCTTTTTTTGATCAAAATGCAAGAAAATGACGAGAATTAAGGAAAAAAAGCGTATAAAAATTCTCAGTTTTCGATGCTTTTTTGATCAAAATGCAATAAAACGACAAAAATTAAGGACAAAAAGGGGATAAAAATTGAAATTTTGCTAAAATTCTCCGTTTTCGATGCTTTTTTTGGTCAAAATGAAAGAAAATGACGAAAATTAAGGAAAAAAAGGGGATAAAAATTAATAATTTCGCTAACATTCTCCGTTTTCGATGCTTTTTTTGATCAAAATGCAATAAAACGACAAAAATTAAGGACAAAAAGGGGATAAAAATTGAAATTACGCTAAAATTCTCCGTTTTCGATACTTTTTTTGATCAAAATGCTATAAAATGAAGAAATTTAAGGAAAAAAGGGGATAAAAATTCTGTTTTCGATTCTTTTTTTGATCAAAATGCAAGAAAATGACGAAAATTTAGGAAAAAAGGTATAAAAATTGAAATTTCGCTAAAATTCTAGTTTTCGATGCTTTTTTTGATCAAAATGCAAGAAAAAGAAAAATATCAAGGAAAAAAAGGGGATAAAATTGAAATTTCGCTAAAATCCTCAGTTTTCGATGCTTTTTTTGATCAAAATGCAAGAAAATGACGAAAATTAAGGAAAAAGAAGTGGATATGAATTGAAATTTGCTAAACTTCTCCGTTTTCGTTGCTTTTTTTGATCAAAAAACAAGAAAATGACGAAAATTAAGGAAAAAATGCGGTTAAAATTGAAATTTCGCTAAAATTCTCTTATTCGATCCTTATTTTGATCAAAATGCAAGAAAATGACAAAAATTTAGGAAGAAAAGGGGATTAAAAATTGAAATTTCGCTAAAATTCTCCGTTTTTGATGCTATTTTTTATCAAAATGCAAGAAAATGACGAAAATTAAGGAAAAAAGGGGATTAAAATTAAAATTTCGCTAAAATTCTAGGTTTTCGATGGTTTTTATGATTAAAATGCAAGAAAATAACGAAAATTAAGGAAAAAAAGGGGATAAAAATTGAAAGTTCACTAAAATTCTCCGTTCTCGATGCTTTTTTTTTATCAAAATGCAAGAAAATAACGAATATTAAAGAAAAAAAGAGATAAAAATTGAAATTTGGCTAAAATTTTCCGTTCTCGATGCTTTTTTTGATCTAAATGCAAGAAAATAACGAATATTAAAGAAAAAAGGAGATAAAAATTGAAATTTTGCTAAAATTCTCCGTTCTCGATGCTTTTTTTGATCAAAATGCAAGAAAATAACGAATATTAAAGAAAAAAGGTGATAAAAATTGAAATTTTGCTCAAATTCTCCGTTCTCGTTGATTTATTTGATCAAAATGCAAGAAAATGAGGAAATTAAGGAAAAAAGGGGATAAAAATTGAAATTTCGCTAAAATTCTCCGTTTTCGATCCTTTTTTTGATCAAAATGCAAGAAAAAGAAAAAACTAAGGAAAAAAATGGATAAAAATCGAAATTTCGCTAAAATTCTCCGTTTTCGATGCTTTTTTTGATCAAAATGCAATAAAATGACGAAAATTAAGGACAAAAAGGTAATAAATATTGAAATTTCGCTAAAATTCTCCGTTCTCGATGCTTTTTTTGATCAAAATGCAAGAAAATAACGAATATTAAAGAAAAAAGAATAGAAATTGAAATTTTGCTCAAATTCTCCGTTCTCGTTGATTTATTTGATCAAAATGCAAGAAAAAGAAAAAAATTAAGGAAAAAAATGGATAAAAATCGAAATTTCGCTAAAATTCTCCGTTTTCGATGCTTTTTTTGATCAAAATGCAAGAAAATGACGAAAATTAAGGAAAAAACGGGGATAAAAATGGAAATTTCGCTAAAATTCTCCGTTTTCGATGCTTTTTTTGATCAAAATGCAAGAAAATGACGAAAATTAAGGAAAAAAAGGGGATAAAAATTGAAATTTCGCTAAAATTCTCCGTTTTCGATGCTTTTTTTGATCAAAATGCAAGAAAATTATGAAAATTAAGGAAAAAAAGGGGATAAAAATTGAAATTTCGCTAAAATTCTCCGTTTTCGATGTTTTTTTTGATCAAAATATAAGATAATGACGAGAATTAAGGAAAAAAAGCGTATAAAAATTCTCAGTTTTCTATGCTCTTTTTGATCAAAATGCAATAAAACGACAAAAATTAAGGACAAAAAGGGGATAAAAATTGAAATTTTGCTAAAATTCTCCGTTTTCGAAGGTTTTTTTTATCAAAATGCACGAAAATGACGAAAATTAAGGAAAAAAAGGGGATAAAAATTGAAATTTCGCTAACATTCTCCGTTTTCGATGCTTTTTTTGATCAAAATGCAAGAAAATTACGAAAATTAAGGAAAAAATTGGGATAAAATTGAAATTACGCTAAAATTCTCCGTTTTCGATACTTTTTTTGATCAAAATACTATAAAATGAAGAAATTTAAGGAAAAAAGGGGATAAATATTCTGTTTTCGATTCTTTTTTTGATCAAAATGCAAGAAAATGACGAAAATTTAGGAAAAAAGGTATAAAAATTGAAATTTCGCTAAAATTCTAGTTTTCGATGCTTTTTTTGATCAAAATGCAAGAAAAAGAAAAATATTAAGGAAAAAAAGGGGATAAAAATTGAAATTTCGCTAAAATCCTCAGTTTTCGATGCTTTTTTTGATCAAAATGCAAGAAAATGACGAAAATTAAGGAAAAAATGCGGTTAAAATTGAAATTTCGCTAAAATTCTCCGGATTCGATCCTTTTTTTGATCAAAATGCAAGAAAATGACAAAAATTTAGGAAAAAAAGGGGATTAAAAATTGAAATTTCGCTAAAATTCTCCGTTTTTGATGCTATTTTTTATCAAAATGCAAGAAAATGACGAAAATTAAGGAAAAAAGGGGATTAAAATTAAAATTTCGCTAAAATTCTAGGTTTTCGATGGTTTTTATGATCAAAATGCAAGAAAATAACGAAAATTAAGGAAAAAAAGGGGATAAAAATTGAAAGTTCACTAAAATTCTCCGTTCTCGATGCTTTTTTTAATCAAAATGCAAGAAAATAACGAATATTAAAGAAAAAAAGAGATAAAAATTGAAATTTGGCTAAAATTTTCCGTTCTCGATGCTTTTTTTGATCAAAATGCAAGAAAATAACGAATATTAAAGAAAAAAGGAGATAAAAATTGAAATTTTGCTAAAATTCTCCGTTCTCGATGCTTTTTTTGATCAAAATGCAAGAAAATAACGAATATTAAAGAAAAAAGGTGATAAAAATTGAAATTTTGCTCAAATTCTCCGTTCTCGTTGATTTATTTGATCAAAATGCAAGAAAATGAGGAAATTAAGGAAAAAAGGGGATAAAAATTGAAATTTCGCTAAAATTCTCCGTTTTCGATGCTTTTTTTGATCAAAATGCAAGAAATTGACGAAAATTAAGGAAAAAACGGGGATAAAAATTCTCAGTTTTCGATGCTTTTTTTGATCAAAATGCAAGAAAATTACGAAAATTAAGGGAAAAATGGGGATAAAAATTGAAATTTCGCTAAAATACTCCGATTTCGATGCTTTTTTTGATCAAAATGCAAGAAAATGACGAAAATTAAGGAAAAAAAGGGGATTAAAATTGAAATTTCGCTAAAATTCTCAGTTTTAGATGCTTTTTTTGATCAAAATGAAAGAAAATGACGAAAATTAAGGAAAAAAAGGGAATAAAAATTCTCAGTTTTCGATCCTTTTTTTGATCAAAATGCAAGAAAATGACGAAAATTAAGGAAAAAAATGGGATAAAAATTGAAATTTCGCTAAAATTCTCCGTTCTCGATGCTTTTTTTGATCAAAATGCAAGAAAATAAGGCAGTTAGAGGGAAAAAAACGAAATCTCGCTAAAATTATCCGTTTTCGTTGAATTTTCCGAACAAATCTAAATAAAATTACCAAAATTAAGGCAAAATAGAGGAAAAAATTTGAAATTTCGCTAAAATCATCCGTTTTCTTTGCTATTTTCGATAATATCCTGATTAAATGACGAAAATTTAGACAAAAGAAAGGAAAAAAATTAAAATTTCGGTGAAATTATCGGTTGTCATTGCTTTTTTCGATCTTTCACGATAAATAGACGAAAATTTAGGCAAAATAGAGGAAAAAAATGAAATTTCTCTTTAATTATCCGTTTTCGATGCTTTTTCATATCATATTTTTGGAAGAATCACGAAAACTAAGGCAATATTGAGGAACAAGATTGATATTTAGCAAAAATTGCACGATTTCGTTTCTTTATTCAATCATATTTCGATAAAAGGATGAAAATTAAGGAAAAATAGAGGTAAAAAATTGAAATTACGCCAAAATTATCTGTTTTCTTTGCATTTTCCACCATATCTCGATATAATGAAGAAAATTAGTGCCAAATAGAGGAGAAAATTTGAAATTTCGCAAAAATTATCCGTTTTCCATGCTTTTTTCGAAAATATCCTGATGAAATGACGAGAATTATGGCAAAATAGAGAAAAAAATGAAATTATGGTGATATTATCCGTTTTCGTGGCTTTTTTTGATCATATCTCGATAAAATTTCGTAAATGAATGCTAAATTGAAGAAAAAAAATGAAATTTTGGTGAAATCATCCGTTATCGTTTCTTATATTGATCATATCTCCAACAAACGACGAAAATTAAGGATAAATGGAGGAAAAAGATTGAAATTGAGCTGAAATTGTACGATTTCGTTTCTTTTTTCGATCATCTCTCGATAAAATGACAAAAATTAGGGAAAAATAGAGGTAGAAAATTTAAATTACGATAGAATTATCCGTTTTCCCTGATTTTTTCGATCATATCACGATAAAATGATGAAAATTTTACTGCCAAATAGAAGAAAAAATTTGAAATTCGCAAAAATTATCCGTTTTCGTTGATTCATTCGAAGATATCTCAATAAAATGACGAAAATTAAGTCAAAATTGAGGAAAAAGAAATTATCTGTTGTCATTGCTTTTTTCGATCATTTCACGATAAAATGACTTAAAGTAAGGCAAAATAAAGGAAAAAATTTGAAATTTCGCTAAAATCATCCGTTTTCGATCCTTTTTTCTATCATATCTTGGCAAAATCACGAAAAATAAGGCAATATAGAGGAAAAAGATTGAAATTTAGTAAAAATTGTCCGATTTTGTTTCTTTTTTCGATCATTTCTCGATAAAATAGAGGAAAAAAAAACGAAATCTCGCTAAAATTATCCGTTTTCGTTGCATTTTTCGAACAAATCTAAATAAAATTACCAAAATTAAGGCAAAATAGAGGAAAAAGATTGAAATATCGCTGAAATTATTCGTTGCCTTTTCCTCTCATATCTTGGCAAAATCACGAAAAGTAATGCAAAATGGTCGAAAAAAGATTGAAATTTCGTTAAAATTATCCGTTTTTGATGCTTTTTTCGATCATAAATTTGCAAAATCATAAAAACTAAGGCAAAATGGAGGAAAAAGTTTAGAATTTGTTATAATTATCCGTTTTCGATGCTTTTTTCGATATTATCATGGCAAAATCACGAAAAGTAAGGCAAAATGAACGAAAAAAGATTGAAATTTTGGTGAAATTATCCGTTTTCGATATGTTTTCGATCATATCATGCATAATCACGAAAACTAAGGAAAAATGGGAGGAAAATATTGAAATTTCGGTGAAATTTACCGTTTTCGATGCTTTTTTCGATCATATCTTGGCAAAAGCACGAAAACTAAGGTAAAATAGAGGAAAAAGATTGAAATATCGTTGAAATTATCCGTTTTATATGCTTTTTTCAATCATATCATTTCATAACCACGAAAACAAAGGCAATATAGAGGAAAAACATTGAAATTTCAGTGATATTATCTGTTTTCGATGATTTTTTCAGCCATAACTTGGCAAAATCACGAAAAGTAAGGGAAAATAGAGGAAAAAGATTGAAATTTCGGTGAAATTATCCGATTTTGTTTCATTTTTCGATCATATCTCAATAAAATGACCAAAAGTAAGGCAAGATAAAGGAAAAAAATTGAAATCTCGAAGAAATTATGCGTTTTCGGTTCATTTTTCGCTCATATTTCGATAAAATGACGAAAATTAAGGCAAAATAGGGGGAAAATATTGAAATTTCGCTACAATTATCTGTTTTCTTTGTTTTTTCGATCATACCTCAAGAAAATGACGATAATTCAGGCAAAATAGCGAAGAAAAATTGAAATTTCACTATAATCATACGTTATCGTTTCTTTTTCCGATCATATCTCGATAAAATGATGAGAATTAAAGCAAATAGAGGAAAAAAATTGAAATTTCGCTAATATAATATAATCCGTTTTCTTTTTTTTTCGATCATACCTCAATAAAATGACGAAAATTAAGGCAAAATAGAGGAGAAAAATTGAAATTTCGCTAAAATTATCCGTTTTCGTTGATTCATTCGAAGATAGCTCAATAAAATGACGAAAATTAAGGCAAAATTGAGGAAAAAAATTGATATTTTGGTAAATAATTACCGGTTCCGTTGCTTTCTTCAATCATATCTCGATATAATGACGAATGTTAAGGCAAAAAAGAGGAACCAAATAGAAATTTCGCTAAAATTATCCGTATTCGTTGCTATTTTCGATGATATCTCGAAAAAATGACGAGAATTAAGGCAAAATAGAGGAAGAAAATTCGAAATTCGCTAAAGTTATCCGTTTTTCTTTCATTTTTCGATCTTAATTCGATAAAATGACGAAAATTACGGAGAAATGGAGGGAAAAAAGATTTAAATTTCGCCAAAATTATTCGTTTTCGTTACTTTTTTCGATCATATCTAGATATATAAACGAAAATTAAGGCAAAATAGTTAGTTAGTTAGTTAGTTAGTTTGACCCTTTATTGGCGAGGTTAGGCCCAGGTGGGCCTCTCTTCCACCTAACCTCGTATGTCGTTACATTTTTAAAAACTCAACTTATTAAAAAAATACAAAAAAAAAGAGAAGGGTGTGGGAAAAAATCTATGCAACTGAAGGTTGACTAAGAAAAAACCCACGTTGCGGGAAATAGAGGAAAAAAAATAAAATTTTGCAAAAATTATCCGTTTTCGTTGCTTTTTTCGATGATTTCTCGATAGAATGACGAAAAATATGTTACCCCAGTTACTGGGAGATGATCACTATGTAGGGCATCTATGCAAAATTTCAAATTACTAATTCAAGCAATTTTAACAATCTGAATTTTTGAAATTTTTAAACCCTTATACCTCCGTTATTTGCAATGATGTAGGGGAACCCTTGTTACTTGGAGATGAGCACTTTTTAGTGCATCTATGCAAAATTTTAATTTCCAAACTCGAGCAATTTTAAAAATTGAATTTTTGAAATTTTCAAACCCTTATTTTCTCCGTTATTTTCAATGATGTAGGAAAACCCTTGTTACTGGGAGATGATCACTATCTAGCACATATATGAAAAATTTCAAAGTCTCAATTCGAGCATTTAAAAAAATGAATTTTTGAAATTTTTAAACTCCAATATCTCCATTATTTGCAATTATATCCTGAAACCGTTGCTTATGGAGGATGAGTACTATGTAATACATCTTTAAAAAATTTCAAATTCTGAGTTCGAGCAATTTTTAAAAAATAATTTTTTTATATTTAAATCGCCATTTTCTTGCTTATTTACAATGTTTTCATGAAACTATCCGAGAAGAATTTTGACAACCTTTGAAGATTTTAATTAGATATTTCCATATATAATTCAAAAATTCTTTTTATTTTAACTTTTTTATAGCATTTCATTTTTAATTATACATGTTTCATTTTTTTGGGTTAATTTTGCCTTAAATTTGAGAATTGCTACAAAGATTTTGTATCGTTTTGAAGATTTTATTAATATCTGTCCAAATATTTTTTATTCAGTATTTTTATTGAGTATTTTTACTTCATCAGATTACGGTAGAATGGCGAAGATTGTGCAGTTTTTCGAAATACTTCCATTTTCTTCCCTTAAATTTGAGAAATCCGGGAAGAATTTTTACTCGTTTTAAAGATTTTAATGAGATCGTGAAAATATAATTCAAAAAGTCGATTTATTTCAGCTACTAACGTAATAATGGTGAATATTTTGATTTGTTTCGAAATATTTATGGTTTTTGGCTTTATTTAGCCTTAAATTTGAGAAAGCCGAGAAGAATTTTGAATCGTTTTGATAATTTATTTAGATCCTTCCTTATATGTTTCAAAAGAGATCGTTTTATCAGCAAATTGCGAAAACATCGCCGAATATTTTGCATTTTTTTAAATACTTGTTTTTTGGCTTAATTTTGAATTCAATTTGAGAAATTCGGAAATAATTTTGACTCGTTTACAAGAATTAAATGAAATCTTTCCAAAGAATTTCCAAAAAGTATTTTTATTTCAGTATATTACGGAAAAATCTACGAAAACTGCATTTTTTCGAAATGTTTCAGTTTTTTGGATTAAATTTGCCTAATGTTTGAGATATCCAGAGGAATGTTACTCGTTTCGAAGATTTTAATGATATCTTTCCAAAGGCTCCCGGATAGTCATGTGGACAGCGCGTTTGCCGTTTTTAATTTTTTTATTTATTTTCCCTTAAATTTGAGAACTCCGTGAAGAATATTGAATTGTTTCGAAGATTTTAAATATATCTATAGAATAGAAGTATTTTTAATTCTGCCGATTGCGGAAAAATCGTGAATAATTTGAATTTTTTCGAAATATTTCAGTTTTTTATCTATTTAGCCTTAAATTTGAGGAAGCATTGTAGAATTTTGAGTCGTCTCTAAAATTTTAATTAGATCTAACCAAATATATTTCAAAAAGTCTTTTTATTTCAGAAAATTCCTGAAAAATCGGCGATAATTCTGTATTTTTTCCAAATATTTCAGATTTTGGCTTTACTTTGCCTTAAAATTGAAAAGACCGAGATTAATTTTGACTCGTATTGAAGATTTGAATTAGATTTCTCTAAAAACTTTACAAAAAGTCTTTTTATATTTCAGTTTTTTTGGATAGAATTTGCCTATGGTTTGAGAAATCCGGAAGAAAATTCCTCGTTTAGAAGATTTTAATGACATCTTTCGAAATGTTTATCAAAATGTGTTTTTTTCAGCAATTTATAGAGACTTCAGCGAAACATTTGCTAATTTTCAAAATATTTAGGTTCCTGGCTTTATTTTGCCTTAAATTTGATAAAAAAGTTTTGAATCGTTTACAAGATTTAGATGAGACCTTTCCAAAGATTTTTCAAAAATTATTTTTACTTCAGCAGATTTCGGAAGAATGGCGAAGATTATGCAATTTTTCAAAATACTTTTTTTTTATTTTCCCTTAAATTTGAGAAATCCGTGAAGAATTTTTACTCGTTTTGAAGATTTTAATGATATCGTTAAAACATTATTCAAAAAGTCGTTTTATTGCAGCTACTAACGTAATAATCGTGAATATTTTGAATTGTTTCGAAATATTTCAGTTTTTTTTTAATTTAGGCTAATATTTGAAGAAACATAGTAGAAAATTGAGTCGTCTCTAAGATTTTTATTAGATCTGCCCAAATATATTTCAAAAAGTCTTTTTATTTCAGAAAATTCCTGAAAAATCGTCGAAAATTCTCCACTTTCTCCAAACATTTCAGTTTTTTGGATTTATTCGGCTTTAAATTTAAGAAATCTGAGAAAAATTTTGACTCGTATTGAAGATTTAAATAAGATCTCTTAAATAATATTCAAAAAGTCTTTTTATTCTAGCAAATTACGGAATAATCTGCTAAAAGTTTGCACTTTTTCGAAATATTTAAGGTTTTTGGCTTTAATGAACCTTAAATTTGACAAATCTGAGAAAAATTAAGAATCCTATTGAAGGTTTTAATTAGATCCTTCCAAATAATTTCCTAAAAGTCTTTCATATTTTAAAATTTACGAAAAAATCGCCAAACATTTAGCATTTCTACTAAATATTTCAGGTTTGGTTATATTTTGCCTTACATTTGATAAATCCGAGAAGAATTTTGATTCCCTTTGAAGATTTTAATTAGACTTTATAATATGTTTCAAAAAAGTTTGTTATATCACAAATTACGGAATAATCTCCTAAAATTTTGCATTTTTTCGAAATATTTATGCTTTTTGGCTTTATTTAGCATTAAATTTTACAAATCCGAGAAGAATTTTGACTCGCTTTGATAATTTATTTTGATCCTTCCTAATATGTTTCAAAAAAAACTTGTTATACATCAAATTACGAAAAATCGCCGAACATTTTTCATTTTTTCGAAATATTAGTTTTTTGGCTTAATTTTTCCTTCTATTTGATAAATCCAAAAATAATTTTGACTTGTTTACAAGAATTAAATGAGATCATTCCAAATATGTTTCGAAAACGATTGTTATATCAGCAAATTAAGGAAAAATCGCCAAATAATTTGCATTTTTTCGAAATATTTCAGTTTTTGGCTTTATTTTGCCTTAAATCTGATATACCCGAGAAGACTTTTGACTGCCTTTGAAGATATTTGCAAATATAATTCAAAAATTCTTTTTATTTCAGAATTGTTTTTAGTTTTTCATTTTCAATAATGCATTATTTCGCAATGATTCATATTTTTGGTTTAATTCTGCCTTAAATTTGAGAATTGTGACAAGAATTTCTTAATTTTAGTTTTTATTATTTCATTTTTAATTTTGCATTTTTCCGAAATATTTCATTTTTTGGCTTAATTTTACCTTAAGTTTCAGAAATGCAAGAAGAATTTGATTATGGTTTTGAAGATTTTAAAAAGATCTTTCCAAATATTTTTCAAATTGTCTTTTTATTACGGAAATTACGGTAATCCAACCAAATTACGGAATAATCTGCTAATATTTTGCATTTTTTCGCAATATTTATGGTTATTGGCTTTATTTAGCCTTAAATTTGAGAAATGCGTGAAGAATTATGAATCGTTTTGATAATTTATTTAGATCCTTCCTTATATGTTTCAAAAAAACTTGTTATATCAGCAAATTGCGAAAACATCGTCGAATATTTTGCATTTTTTTAAATACTTGTTTTTTGGCTTAATTTTTAATTCAATTTGAGAAATTCGGAAATAATTTTGACTCGTTTACAAGAATTAAATGATATATTTCCAAAGAATTTCCAAAAAGTATTTTTATTTCAGTATATTACGGAAAAATCTACGTAAACTGCATTTTTTCGAAATGTTTCAGTTTTTTGGCTTAAATTTGCCTAATGTTTGAGAAATCCAGAAGAATGTTACTCGTTTCGAAGACTTTAATGAAATCTTTCCAAAGGCTCCCGGATAGTCATGTGGACAGCGCGTTTGCCTTTGGTGAAAGCACTCCCGGGTTCGAATCGCAGTGGGAGCCTATGGGCGAAATGATCTAAGCTGTCGAAGCACTTTTTAGAATACTACTACAAGATATCTTTCCAAATATTTTTGAAAAGTATTTTTACTTCATCAGATTACGGTAGAATGGCGAAGATTTTGCAATTTTTCGAGATACTTCAATTTTTTTATTTATTTTCCCTTAAATTTGAGAACTCCGTGAAGAATATTGAATTGTTTCGAAGATTTTAATTATATCTATAGAATAGAAGTATTTTTAATTCTGCCGATTGCGGAAAAATCGTGAATAATTTGAATTTCTTCGAAATATTTCAGTTTTCTTATCTATTTAGCCTTAAATTTGAGGAAGCATTGTAGAATTTTGAGTCGTCTCGAAAATTTTAATTAGATCTACCCAAATATATTTCAAAAAGTCTTTTTATTTCAGAAAATTCCTGAAAAATCGGCGATAATTCTGTATTTTTTCCAAATATTTCAGTTTTTTGGCTTTACTTTTCCTTAAATTTGAGAAATCCGAGAGTAATTTTGACTCGTATTGAAGATTTGAATTAGATTTTTCCAAATATTTCTAATATTTCTTCAAGTAAAACAAAATCTGGGGAAGGAAAGTAAACTAAAAGAAAAGATGGTAAAATATATGAGTAAAGAAGCTTTTAGAATTCACATGGATTTGTCAATGAATAATAATAATGAATTTATTATGGGTATAAACCCATTTACATAATACATAATCAATATAAAAATGCATATAGAATAAATCAAAACATACAAGTAATACATTCAGTACAAGCAAAATAAAAGTGTGGAAAATTTATAGTGTTTTTCTTCATTTTCGTTAGTAAGATAAAACAATTTGTCTTAGTTCCACAGGCTAATTTATTGTGCAACCGGTTTCGACTAAGGTCTAGTCATCTTCTGGCAGAGAATACAAAAAGTGACACAGATATATAACGTATTTCCCGCCCTATAAGACGCAATTTTTTTACTCCAAAATATGCGCTAAAATCAGTCTGCGTCTTATGCGCTGATAGTATACGGGTATAACTCTATCCTATAATAAGCTAGCCGATTTGCCGGGATAAATGCATACCATTAAGTATTTTTTACCAGATCAGGCATAGAAAATAGTTCAGTTAAATACAAATTTTGCTAATAACGCTTTTTTGTTTAAGTAGTAAGGAATATAGTTTTAATAATTTGATGACAGAACTTCCTTTCAAAAAACTCGGAGGTAAATCAGAAATGTATACAATGTAGCACGTTTAGTTTAATCTCGTATGTGGTGCTGCTGCAAAACTTATACACATTGGGCTAACCCTTTAAGCCGTAACCCTCACGATAGTGTGGGTTCGGTATATCTCGGCACATATTTTTTGTATGGGAAGAACATTTTTCTCACGTAACGCCTAACCCTCACAATTGTGTGGGTACCATAAGGACTCAATTACTGATGAAATAATTTTAAATCTATTCTTAATAAGTCTAATGGTGGTCAGTTATATCGAAGAAATATACGAAACTATTTTTCAAAGAACAAAAAATGTCAGGTCTTAAAGCGCTAACGGAGATGTCATCCCTATGCTAATACATTGTATCTCTCGCGATAAAGAGTTAACCGGCACTCAACCTTATGAAACAAAGAATGAGTTTTTTAATGTAAATTCTTACCTGAAAAATCAAGGTGCGTCTTATGCGCCGGTGCATCTTATAGGCCCGAAATACAGTACTTACTCTATTTGCATCCATATCATTATGATCAGATGATTTTTACCTGAAAATATAACTATGTTTATGAAAATTAATACAGAAGGTACCAACAAATGAAATTATTTTTTTATTTCATAAATACATCAATATATTTTAATTATAACTCCTTAGAAAGGTTAACAAAGATGAAATGTTTTTTTATTTTTTGTAATCTTTGGCCTTCCATCCACATCTTGGGATACCAACGCCTCAACACCCTCTTCTCCACAAGCCCTGTATGTGTCCAAGAATGAAGGAAGATTGAGTCCACAGGCAGCCAACTTGTTTATAATTCTTGATGACAGAACACCAACACAAGGCTTTAAAGTCATTTTATTGCTAATTAAATCTTTCTGTTTTCTCTTTCTGTGTACATATGCTGACAAAGTAACAGAATATTTGCATATTATGCCGTAGTTTACATTTATATTTCCAATAACTCCCTCCAACATTTTACATCACACAATGCATTGTGTGCATTTTCACATTCCTCTGCTTTCAAATACTCATGGGCTATATCAAGTAATTTGTAACTCTTCTTCCCAGGAGTCAAGCACTTAATCATTGGAAGAGTGTCCAGCAACCCCTTCACCATAAGAGAAAACTTATCATACAAGTTACAAGGAAGTAACAAACGAGGAAGACCGAACATCTCTCTCAAGCGATTATGTCCTCATCCAAAGGTGGTGCGAAAAATGGGATATATATATTTTTAAGGTCTTCACACAAAGACTCCTATCAGACCCTTGCCACCAGGCAAACCTACATGTTTATAGTTCACAGGATCAAACCTGAACTTGCACCATGCACCACAACTATCATGTTTATCAAAAGCATGATCAGAAATATTTAGAAGTGCTTTCTTTGTGTTTTCTTTGTTGCCTTTGGTCTGTTCTAAGGCATAACTAAAACACCTCTTCAAATATTTCATTACAGCAGGTGAGATGAATTTGCTCAATTTCTGCTATCTATAAAGCATATTCCCAAGCCCCTTTTTAGGATGGTTTATATCTGACCATTTTATGATCTCATTATCTGCAGACCTCTTTATTGCAGAGATGCTGGAACTATCACCATCTCCAATAAAAACTTCTATCTGAACACCAGCTTTCCTTGACTCTTTGGAATTAACTAATTCCATGGCTACAACTGCCTCCATTGCCCTTGCACTCCCACAGAAATTCATTCTGCAATCATGATCAATTTTTCGATCACCTGCATTATGTTTCCTGCAAGATTTGCTTCTCATCCCAAAATTTAACACTTTCTTGGAATGAAATCCAATCACTGATCCATGTCCTAAAATGAAACGTGAATAGATTAAAATATTTCCAATGTGTATGAAATACAATAACTCAGAAATAATTATTGTAGTTAAGTTAATGAAAATTAACAACTTTTGAAAGTAATTCTTATAAAATAAATAATACCTGTTAGGCTGTCAAATGATCTACCATTTCCACGCCTCTGCCATCCCATGTCATATGATGCAGCTATGTTTACAACTGAGTTATTCTAAGTCTTCAAGGCTTTGTAAAGGAGTTGAACTCCTTGGTCTGAAAAGATACGCTGTATTAAACTACAAAATTGCACTTTAGACAACATACTGTATATGCTACACAGAAGTTGTGCAAGTAAAATAATATATAAGGCAGGTTTACTTACATGGGTGATTGCTGGGTTAATGATTTCTCCAACTCCAGTACTTCCTGACAGCTTTCATCAGCAAGAGATTCCAAGGCAGGTCCAATCTTTCTTTCGTTCTCTTGAACAAATTCTTAGAGGGATTGGGAATATTTATTGCAGACAGAAGAGCACTAAACTGAGTAGGCCCAATTCCAGTATCGATCATAGCTATAAATAATTTAGAAAAATTATTTCCAGCAATTAATATCTAGTTATAAGAAAAAATGAATGAAATGGAAAACATAATTTGGATGTTAGCTCACAGATGGCTGCCTTATGGTTCACATCATTCAAATTCTGCTCCGCACCTGCCTTCGTGTCTGTTGATACAGACTTTAATGCAAGACAAGCCCGGCAACGTACATATAATACTGAAAGAAGACCTTCTCTCGTCTTCTATGTCCCTAAATGAAAGAGGAATATTGCAAGACAAACACCACATTTCCCGTCCCAAGTGTGTGACGATTTTCTAGGGAAATTTCCCCATAATAAGCTGCCCATTTCTAAGAGTACAATTTTTTGTCAATTCACATACATGTATAATGTCACATATACATCAATACATTGTAATCAATCAGTCAGCTCAGTCAGTCTGTTTCTGTCTCTCTGATGATGCCCTCTTAGAGTGTGAAATACATATCAGAAAACTTTAAGGTAATTTTTGATGGTTTTGGGAGTGTTTTATACCCTTCAATTTGCTGTTGTATCCATCAGCGGCCTTTACCCAATTATTGTAATCAATAAATTAAAACATAACCATCTCAAATGACAAAAAGGCCAATTTCACTTTGATGAATTGTAACAACAGAAAGATTAAAGAAATCAAATCGAGTGATACTTGGTGAAACTTAAGTTTAAACTTACAAAAGTAAAAAACACAAACGCACTTGTACGAATTCCACAAATTTTATTAAAACTATTGACCAGTTTCAGTGTTAAAGCACCATCCTCAAAACAGAAGTTATTTTAAAGAGCAAGAACATATATACGAGAACCAAAGGAAGGAGAGGGGATGGAGGAGGGGTAAAAAGAATACAAAGTTGCAACAAGAGGGGGAGGGCAAATGGGGGAAAAGAGTCTTGAAGAGTGGGGACTGGCTGTTAGAAAACAAAAACTCGTTAGCTAAAGTTTTACATATGCCTTAACCAATTTTATTCCTTTCCTTTAGCCTACCCAGTCTACACCACACCACCGTACTTTACAAGCTAGCTGATTTATCTATTAAATTTATAAACCAAACAAATTGAAATAAAATCTGTAATTGTTTCAATGTTCCTCTTGCATTCCTTCCATTCACTTTTCCTTCAAGAGTTCTTTGAACAAGTCTTTATCTAAATTTACTTCAAAATATTTAATAATTTCCTGTGTATCCTCATTATCTATCAGTAAAAATGTTTTTCCCTTATTATTCCTCACCCTCAATAACTTATTAAAAACATCAATTGAAACCTTATGCTTCATTGACTCAAAGATACGACATACCTCAAGTGTTACGAGGTAATCTGCTTCAACAATTGAATGGAAGAATGCAATCCCATCGTCTGCGAGAAGTAACTCTTCAAAATGACTTTCATATTTTAGCAACACGTATGCATAATCTATCAGTTGTTCCCTCGTAAACTGCATGGGCATGCAAATATGTCTGATCTCTAACAGTTCTCTCCATCAAAAGGTCTGCTATTTCTTTTTCACTCAGGTACAAACTGAGAAAAGTTAATTCAATCTTATGATTATTAAAAGCAGCAAAATGAAATATGTTATACTTATCACAATCTTTACTTTTAATCAACTGTTTGAATCATCGCCAATTACTCCCTTGATAATATTCAAATAGTCTATAAATATTTTAGAGGAATAAAATTGAAATAAGAAATGAATTACATTACGATCATCTTTGTCTTTGCTTAGGAGCATTTCCTTTATTTCATCTTTTTCCAAATTATGACTGAAAAAATTGATAATTTTATTAATATACTTAGCCATATTTGAAGCTACCAATTCAAGTGCATTATTTAATTTTTATCTTAACTCTTTAAGGACTGATCATGGTATCATTTTCTTTTAACACATTCTCTATGACTTTAAGATATATCACTGCATATCTGTTTCGACCTTGTTCAATTAAATAATGTATAATGTAATCACCAGAAGAATCACTGCTAAGAAGAAATTCTTTCAGCTTTTCATGGTCAAAACATTCCTGAAAAATGCTGATCACTTCCTGAGATGAATTTCCTATTCCATGGTTATGAATTTCTTCAAATAAACTATACTTAATTGCCTTAAATTTAAGATCATTGTCCATCAAGATTTCTATTTCGTTGACAAAAACATTGTGCAGCTCTTTGATGAAACTGCAGAAGTTATCTATCTATGCATTCATGGAACATAAAATTGCCTGTTTTGCTTGTATACTAAACACTTTTAATTATCTTTTTCAAAAATTGCTACTTTCGTAAACGATCTATGAAAAAGTTTAAAATATGAGCAGATATTTCTACCATTTCATTCCACATAGCGTGATGAAGTAAATATCTTCTTTGTGAATCCTTCTGATTAAATAACAGCACAGGCTGCATATCTTCCGCACCTAGATTTTTACTTTCTCCATATACGTAGTATAGAGAAAGTATTGCTTTCTTGAAAAACTTCGACTTCGAGATTTAAATAGAAATACATGTTTTGTGGTCCCTAGAACACATTTTGACCATTTTCGGAATGATGTCCGTGTCTGTGTGTTCTTGTGGGTGCTCTAACGTGAAAACTATTAGTCGTATTAATACCAAACTTCATACATAGCACTGTGGTGGGTGCTGTCAGAGTTGATTACTTTTTGGAGTAAATCGGTTTACCGGAAGTTGAGCTTTATTCTTCGAAGCAAATTTCTGTTTTTGTAAACTATCTCCATATATATAATATATATGTGTTCTATTGTTTAAAAAAGTTTTAGAAAATGAAGTTTACTATAACTTTGTATTAAACATTTTTTCAACACTGATTGTTTAGAAGTTATTCGTGAAATACTGATAAACCGGAAGTTGCTGATTATGTACTTTGCTGGAGCTCTAACCAGATTATTTATTCTTCCATAGTCCCCGAGAAACATCATTGAGTGACGGTTTATACAGGGTGGCCGTAGAACGGGATGTTAAAAAATCAAGGTCATTTCAAGGTTTTACCAGGCCAGGTCAAGGATTTTTCAAGGTCAAAATACAGTTTATGGTTTTTATTCAATTCTTCAATTGAAATTTGGAATTCATTCCAAAAAAAACAAGGTACAATTTCAAACTTTACCCGGAAATTAATGTTCACACAAATCTGCAGCACGAATGGCGAGGGTTGTTTATGTATGAGGTTCCTGAGTTTTCGTGTAGGCAGCGCTGGTGCCACATTTTGAATGAGTAGTTTATTTCGGATTGAACCAGGATAACGAGCAGGATCAGGATTTTTCAAGGTTTTGCAAAAAAAATCAAGGTGTTTTCACTGTTTTTTAAGGTCAGTAAAAATTCAAGGTTCTCAATGTTTCAAGGTCCTGTGGCAACCCTGCTAAGAGCTTGCAGAGAAGAATGAGGTTCACTATGCAGGATGAGGAGTGAAGTAGTTTACCTTTGCTTTCCTCACTGAGCCAGAATGCTGTTAGCGGAACATGTCCACGCAAGTGAAACACAACGACTCTATAAGTATCACTTTTTTTGGCATTCTGTAAGGAGAGACCTTTATCAGTGCAATTATTCACTCATACCTCAGTTATTAACATAGATGTATTTTTACTTTCTCCATATACGAAGTATAGAAAAAGTATTGTTTTCATGAAAAAAATCGACTTTGAGATTTCAACGGAAATACATGTTTTGGGGTCCCTAGAACACGTTTTGACCATTTTCGGAATGATGTCTGTGTGTGTGTGTGATAGTGGGCGCTCTAACGCTCTACCAAAATTCATATATAGTACTGTGGTGTGTGCTGTCAGAGTTGATTAGTTTTTGGAGTAAATCGGTTAACCAGAAGTTGAGTTTCAGTCTTCAATGCTCATTTCCGGTATTCAAAATATCTCCATAAATATGATATTTAGGTATATACTATTATTTATAAAAGTTTTAGAAAATGTTTTTTACGATAACTTTTGTACAAAACATATTTTTGTATCACTGATTGTGTAAGAGTTATTTGTGAAACACTGATAAACCGGAGACTGCTGATTATGTACTTTGTGGGCGCAAATAAAAATTAGGAAAAGTGTTACGTTTAATAAAACCTTAAAGTTTAAAAGCATGTGAACGAATAGAAGATAAATGAGAGTTTAGAGTCCAAAATAATACCCAGATCGGTTATTAAATGAACCCTTTCGAGGCCATTGATGGAGTATGGATGCTCGGTGAAAGATTTTTTAAGAGTAAAAGATATGACTTTGCATTTGGGTTTATTGGGAGATAGATTCCAACGCTGACACTAGTGAAAAAAATTATCAAGATCCTTTTGAAGTTCACAGGCATCAATTTGGCTATTAATTCGTCTTACAATTTTGCAGTCTATCTATGTATACGGCCATAAGTAACTAAGGGATTTATACTTACTTTGTATGGAAGGGTACCAAAACCCGCTGAAAATTGAAAGAGAGTTTAACACAGAGAATGAGGAAATCAAACCGTTGTTTGCCAATTTGTTTTCGTTTCAAAATTTTATTCTAGAAAATAGTTTGCACAAATTCCTCACAGTGACTTCACATTGTTCACCTTGGCACATAAACGACAATTGCTTCCCTTCTGAAGACACAAAAAGACACGTACTGACAGACTAAGGAACGTTGGCACGCTCCGTACAAGTTTGTATCATATTTTGGATGATTTACGCAGAAGGAGAGGGAGGGCAAAAATAGAGACTTGCATTAGGAAATTTCGGGTCGTTTTGGCTGAAAATTCCATTCGAAAAGACGTCATTGATCAACATTAGGCACCTAAATTTGGCAGAAACATACAGGAAGATTTATTAACAAAGTTTGGTTGAAACCGAGGCTTAAGCTAAATACAATACAATGCAAACAACACATACTAATGAAGATGATTTTTGCAAAAGATTTCATCCAAAATGTAGGCAAAAATCATTGGAAAAATTCAACATTTTGCAAATGTTTTTGGCTATTCTTATTTCGTAATCAAATAAAATCTAAGGAGCTAGAAACATACTACATTTTCACGGCAGATGGATTTTTGAAAATGATGGCTCTAAAACAAAGGAAATATTTCGCTAATTCTTCGAGACAATTTCACTTTTGCAAGAATCAATTCCTGAACAATTTAAGATCTTGCCTGAAAAATGCATGGGTAAAAACAAAAGTTAACCAATAGCACGAAAAAAAAATTCACACATTAATTAAACCAACAGAAAATTAAGGAAGGTATTTGGCAACTATCTGCTCCAAAAAAAAAAACCTTGACACAAATCTGAAAAGCCATGGTACAGTTTGAAAGTGTAAAATAACAAAACCTTGCTTATTTATGCATCCTAGTATTTCTCTCGCATTTATTGTTGCACAACAAAATGGTCGATAAGATTCACACACACCAATTTGGTCATTTCTATAAGCCAGGCTTTGCAACTCGACCTGCAGCGATACACAAAAACATCGCTCTACAAATAGCGGAACTTCATAGATGCATGTAGGTTGTTTTGGTGCTTGATTAAAACAATCCAAATGAAAATAGAGTCATTGGTATCTTTCCACAAATTCAAGTGCCGTTTAATTCATCAAATTCACATCTGCTGCTGCTTATTCAATTGATTGTTGAAAAAAAAACCTCTTTGAGCCCAAAAACACTTCCAAACGCTCAACAATGCAAGTCTTTGCCCTCTCCTTGTGAGTCGCTTGAAGAAAGTCTCTCCCACAGAAGACAAGAATCACATTTCAGTCCACTCTTTTAAGAGTCCGTTATCATATGGCTGCCACTTTGGCCTGGGAGTTGTCCTGCGAGATGGAAGGCAGAGAGGACTAGGGGAAGAGGTCAAGCAGATCGCTAACTCCCTCAGACTCCCCGAGATCAAACAGGTAGTCCCTCTGCGACTGAGGAGGGCTCAGTCGAAGCATCGGCGCCAACACTGAAAGAGAATTAACAGGGTTACAAATACCGTAATTTTCCAATTATAATACGCACCCACTATAAGACGCGCCCACTATAAGACACACCCACTAATTAATTCGGTTTTGTCGTTTCTCTTACACAGAAGCCATGGCACGTACGAAGCAGACTGCCCGTTAGTCCGCCGGAGGAAAAGCCCCCTACAAACAGCTTGCCACCAAGGCTGCGCGTAAAAGCACACCAGCCATCGGAGGAGTGAAGAAGCCCCACAGATACCGCTGGGGAACAGTGGTCCTCCGAGAAATCAGGCATTACCAGAAGAGCATGGAGCTTCTCATCCGCAAGCTCCCATTCCAACGCCTCATCCATGAGATCGCTCAGGACGTTAAGACCGATCTCAGTTTCCAGAGCTCTGCTGTGATGGCCCTCCAGGAGGCCGGCGAGGCCTACCTCGTCAGTCTCTTTGAGGACACCAACCTTTGCGCCATCCACGCCAAGCGTGTAACACGCATGCCAAAGGACATCCAGCTGGCTTGCCGTATCCATGGAGAAAGTGCTTAAGTGGTTCCGCCACTCGACTTTCAAATATTTCAAAACCCTACTCGACTTTCAAAACACACCCATGTTATTACAAGCGCAATATGAGAATTTTCTTACCACCGTGTATAATATGCATTTGGCTTATAGAGAATGGAATTCTACGCTATTATTTGCATATGGTCATCGGCCGGACCGTTCAGCACCCGACAGATCACCGCACAAGCATGGAATGCTGCTAATGGATGGCTTTGCTCTTACCTTTGATTTCTCAATGTGACGATCTATCAGTAACAGGTCCTTCCCCTCTGAATTTTTGTTTTAATTTAATAATTTTATTAATATGCAGCGGTGTTCTTTTCAGAATAAACGTGAAATCAGAATACATATATGTATGTTGAGTTATTTACTTCAAATGTCATCTACTTCCCGAATAAAAAGATGTTTGTAACCATGTATAATACAGATCCTACTTTTTTGACGTATTTTCGGGGAGAAAAATGTCCACCACTTATTTTTTTCAATTATTCAAGAACTTAATCGTGTAATATAGTCTTATAATTTAGTTACATTCCCAAATATAGGTTGTTAAAGATACGTTGATGCATTTTGTACTTTTTTTAAGCAATGTATTGAGAGCAGAAATAGGCGGTGGACACAAAATGACCCTCCCTTGGTCCAACCTGCGACATATTTTTGAACCAAATGGAAATTTTTTAAATTATACCTTGTTCTTGATTTATAAGCATAACTAACGGTGATTCACAAACTTGTATTCCGAATTAGAGCATTAAAGCCGGTGCCATTAAGAAGAAGCTTTATCATAACCTTGTCTTTGAGGAGTTTTTAAAAAAATTAAAATTTAATTATTTTTATCGCAGTAATACAATTTTTAGTAACAAAACTCATTATGAGAAGTTTTTAAAAATCCAAGAAGGCAATCACTGAAGAGATATCATGTTCTAATATTACTTTATTGAAAAAAAATGAGCGGACAATTTTCTACCCTCTCATGGTCCATGGTGTAACCAAAAAGAGGTTGGACAGGTTAATAAGAAGGTTACGAGGACAATTTGCGAAGGTCAAGGTAGTGTACTTGTTTTATTAGCCACTTTGCGTTCTCACTGGATCGATGATCTTAATATTATTGCTGGAATTTCAGACCATGATGTCATAACTGCAGTTATGAAAGCGGAGATAGTAAAATCCCTCAAGCAACCGCAGCAGGTTTATATATTTCTTAAAGCAAGAATTTCAGAATTCAGGGATTATATTAATGCAAAGAGGGAAGACTTCTGTAGTTTTTTGAGTGATATACTGGATGGAATTTCTCCAAATGTTAAGAGAAGGCATAGCTAGGTTTGTCCCAATGAATACTGTTAGGGAGCGTAAAGGTGTAAATCGACGTGTATGCAAGGCATGAGACTTGGACTTGCACAACAAACTTGGAACTTGGTACTAGCGGACACAGTCAGAACGTGAACCTTAGCCAATCAGAGACATCAGAAAGTCCTACGGAACAATGGACAATAAAGGGTCAAATAAATAAATAAATTGATAAATGAGAGTATTTTTGCGTATCAGAATTCTCCTATGAAAGTATACTAAATACGTTAATACAGTGGTACCTTGGTTAACGACGCTAATCTGTTCCAGGATAATCGTTGTTAACCAAAACCGTCGTAATCCAAGGCATGATTACCCACAGGTATAATAATGGTAATGGATTACTGTATTTCCCGGCGTCGAGGACGCACCCCAGTTATTGTAAGCAAAACTTATAATATTTACCGATTGTGAGACAACATGTGCCTGTGTGAATTAGCTACAATTTAGCATTGAACTATTTTTAATATTCTCCGCTAGCTGCTATTCAGTATGTTTTTATGATGTAACATCATAACGTACACCAAATATCAGTTTATAATATAGTGATTATAAATAGACGTGCTGAAACACGTGAAACTCCGGAAAGACCAATTGACGAGGCGTCGTAAGCCAAATCCTACGTAGTTACCCAAGATATATTTTGGTTACAGCAACTCGTTGTTAACCAAGTCCGTTGTTAACTAAGGCTGTCCTTATCCCAAGGTACCACTGTATTAACTTAATAGAATTTCGTTTAAAAAATGTACATTATCAGCGTAAGACAAGGATATTATTTCCAATGCAATATTAACAATAATCACAAAATTAATTTATGGCAAAACGAGTGCAAAATATATTGTTTCTGGCAGCCCAATGCTCCGACTGGCACATTAAAATGACCCATTGACATACGGCCCCCCACGAGCTTGCCAAGGAAAAGGACGGAAATCCCACGTTATAATCCTCACCCCACTGGCCATTTCTACCTGCATCGTGTATACACGATGTTCGTTCTTTTGCGTGGGAAATTCTCCTTTGGCTCTACACGACATTCGTTCTCTGGCATAGGAAAACCTCCATCGTGTCTACACGACAACAGGCGCAAAATGGTTAAGCACTAATGTATTAAATGCATAGAAAAAATTCCGGGAATTAGTGACCACAGTGCAGTACACATAGACATCAACTGGCAATCTATTAGCTACAGATGGGACCCTTAAAGTATTGAATGGCAATCTAGGAAGGGTGACGCATTGGGAATTCAGGGATATTTAACCCTAAAGTACTCGCGTCCCAAATTGTCACGTCAGTACTCCCGTTGGGTGGAATCGACCCGACATCTTCCTAAGGGGAAAATTGTCTCAAAATGTAGTGAATAAATTTTTCATTCATTAGTGATGATGTCATATTAATTAATGGTTAACCTGGTTATTAAAATAAAATCAAATATTTTCAAATAATTTTAATATTCGGTAAAAATTTGATATCCCTGATGCCGAGTATATGGCTGATGAGTTTGATATATTGCGTATAAAAATTAAATTGTTTAAAAATAAAATAAAATTTAATATACTAATGATAATTATTAATTATATGATTTTTATATAATATCTCTAGAACTTAAATCGGAAACAAGGTCAAAAATGCAATATTTTACTTACAGGTCTTTCATCTACCTGGCACTACGGCTAAGAAAAATTTGTTTAAATAATTAAACTTCCATTTCCGAACTGGGGAAAATGCATGGCTGGTTCAGAACATTCTAAAACATAGCTACTATGAAAAAGATGAGGTAAAGTAGCACTAATAAAAAGTTATTGAATTTTAAAATTCACATGGGTCGATTCGAACCAGACAAGAGTACTCGAGGGTTAAAAATCTCATCAAAGACGAGAATATGATAAAGCTTCTTCTTAATGGAACCGGCTTTAAAGCTAACTATGTCAAATTCATCTATGTTGGCGTAGAAACTGAGTTCTGCTTATACTTCATCAGTAATAAATGCAATAACTTAATCTTTAGTAACTTTAATCGGCAGTTCTAAACTTAATAAATTCATTTCACTTCCAATTTATAACTAATTATAACACTTTTGGAGTATCTGAATCATAAAAAATACTTCACAGCACCCAGCGTCAGTGATATGATTTACAAAAAAGAAAAAGGCGATGTCACGAGAAATATCTGTTTAACAGAAACAGAAAAATTTATTTAAAATATTTAGAGGATTTTCAACCAAATTAACCACTAAACAAACTTATTTTTCAGCGAAAAACCAACTGAGGTGAGAGGCTAGCTCTAGGAATTTCCGCCCTATAGTTTGTTTACAACCATGATGCATTGCGGTTAAAGTTACTTTTAAGAGTTAAATACCGATTAAGGCTTAAATATCGACAAAAATACGTAGTTTAGAGTACTTGTGAAGATTTCAGTCAAGGTTGACTCTAAATATATATTATAATACCGGACCTAAGTTTAGAAAATCAGTTTTAACTCAAATATAAATCAATGCTGTGTAATTGATAGTGACAATACGTCATAATTATTATTGCACTGATATATATTTTTAATTATTTACATTCTCCAAATAATTAAACATATTTACACCTCACCTTTTCAGTCAGGAGTGAGATATTCAATATTCTGCTACTTGACCACTTGTATTTCAACACTTCAAACGAAACAAATACCATATTAAGAAAGACGTTCGCTCACTTAATCAGGTTAATCATTTTCGTTGACAGCGGAAATAAGATGTCGTAAATCAATATGCTTTATAATTTAACTCAGAATATTACATTAAAAAAGGTCTACAACTTACCAGGGAGTATAAAGATAATCTCCAGATTTCACGTAAGGTAATTTAGTTGACACGCTATAATGCCAAATCCGCAGAATCATCTGTAAATAGTTTCGTTGCTATAAACAATCATGACATCAACACGGGTCTAAATTCTCAATATGGTTTATTGAGTAAGTTCAACAACCGCATTCGTCGTTAATGGGAACGGACTTGTTTATAACCACAAAAATTTCTCAAATATTTCTTCTATTCTATCAAAATACTGGCAATTTCTAATCGAAATCTCTATCCCAAGACTTAAATAAGAAACTTTATTTAATAAACCTTCTTTTGATGGTATTCCCGACTTTTAGCAACGATTCTTTCTAATTTAATTTTGCAAAAGAAATAAGGCCTGCAACCGATAAATTCTAAGTTTACGTGTATTCCTTATGGAACCCTATTATGGACTCCAGGGTTCGAACCCAGGCTTTCTTAGTAATGGGAATAGTTTTCCTAGGGGTTTCTAACTCGTAGAAACACAATGCAGTTTGTTTTGAATCTCTAAGTCAAACCGTTTCTGAAATAAAGGGGACAGACGGACGGACTCTTCGGAAACTAGATATAAAGATATAAGAAATTTTTCCGAATTTTGTTTAAGCTTCTGCAGCAACCATGTTTTAATTATATCAACGTAATTGTTTACCGTAAAATTATAAGTTTAATCGTAGTTCCCGTTTCAACTTTCATTTCCGTGATAGTGTTTGTGTTAATGATTGTGTTCAGTGCTCATGTGGTGTTTTAGTTCATTTCCGTAAAAATATTCATCAGTAGTTTTCACAGTAATATTTATTTCTATTATTTGCTTATGTGTTTCCGTATTACCTTTGTGCATTTCTGAAAATAAATCCTTTAAGGTGGTGATGTTTGTCCTAATTTTATCTTTGAATATGTTTTTATAATCTTTAAACGAATTCTGTCTTTATTGAAGAAATTGCTCATTTGAAAGATATGAGATTGAATATTTAGTCAAGGTGGTTTAGTAAACTTAAATACAATTTTCATTTCTTGGTTTGGAAATATAAATCGAAATGCCATTCGCAGGCTCTATTTCAATTGCAAAATCAAATTAAGAAGAACCATTATTGTCAACCTGAGATAAGTTTGGTAGAAATATTACCGTATTTCCCGGCCTATAAGACGCACCACAAACTTACCTTCAGGTAAGAATTAAAAAAAAAAAATCATACTTTGTTACATAAGGTTGAGTGCCAGTAAACTCTTTATCGCGAGAGATACAATGTATTAGCATAGGGATGACATATCCGTTAGCCCAATGTGTAGTAGTAGTAGTAGTATAGGTTATAAGGTGCCTCGACAGCAAAGGTCATGTTGCACCGTATACAGAGGAGATATATGTATCATAATATTATCTAATTTTTAGCACAAGTTGAAATTTTAAAATCCGATTCAAATTTATTCTTTAATACTTATATTTTTAAACTATTTTATATTTTTAAATCTGTTTAATTAATTTTACTTCACTTAAGAATTTAAGGACAGAGTCTAATTTGTCCACATCATCCCCCAGAATTTCCTTGAGATGACCTTGGAAATACCTATTTCTGATGCACTGATATTTAGTACACTCAGTCAGGAGGTGTCTTATAGTTAGGCGAGATTCACAATGGTCACAATATGGAGGATTCTTCTCTTGCGTGAAGAGATACGAGTGCGTTAGTGCACAATGCCCAATCCTCAAGCGTGTGATCACTACTTCCTCCCGCCTACTTCTCCTGATAGAGGAAGACCAAGGGGCTGGGACGGACTTGATCTCGCGCAATTTATTATTTTCGATGGTCAGCCATGAGTCCTGCCATAATTTTAAAATGATTTTACCAAACATATTTCGGATGTCGAGTGTTGCCATGAGTGGAGTATCTACATTAGCTTTTCCAAGTGCTTCTTTGGCTGCAGAGTCGGCAAGTTCATTCCCTCTGATTCCAACATGTCCGGGGACCCAGATAAAGTAAATTTTATTTCCTCTTGCCTCTAAACGGGCAAGCGAAGCATGAATCTCCTGGACGAGAGGATGGAAGGAGTCGAGAGTGGAAATGGATTGCAATGCACTCATAGAGTCACTACAGATCATGAACTGGGTATCGCTGGACTTAATGTTAGCTAACACAAGCTTGATTGCATATAGCTCTGCTGTATAAATACTACTTTCTGAGGGCAGCTTTGCCATGGAGATAACGTCTTGGGAGGATACTACTGCACAGGCACAGGCTGTTTCTGATTTTGAACCATCCGTGAAAAAGAGAGTGGCTCCAGGGTGCTTGTTGAGGATGTCCATGAATCTGTGCATGTATTCTCTTGGATGAGTGTCTAACTTCTTATATAAATTTAATTCCAAACAGATTTTTGGTTGTGGTATCTGCCATGGTGGGATTTTGTTATATCTAATGCTATGCACTTCGGGAAGCTGTATTCCTGCGTCTTCAATAAAAACCTTAAAACGGATTCCTAAGGGCTTAGTTGCCCTAGGCCTTCTATAAAATAAATCAATAAACCTGGGTTTAAAAACATGATTAAAACATGGGTGCTCCCTTTGAGAAAGAATCTTGCTGGTGTAGTTTAGCATTAATATTTTTCTCCGTGTCTCAAGAGGTGGCTCTCCAGTATCACAATAAATACTCTGAATTGGACTGGTTCTGAAGGCTCCAGTTGCCAACCTTAGACCAGAATTGTGTATGGTATTTTTGATAAATATAAGAATTCTACCCATGAAGCCCCATGCTTTTAGGATACATAAGATCCTGTGTCGCCATGTTTTGTCATATGCATTTTTTATGTCAAAGAATACTCCTATGACATGTTGGCGTAAAAGAAATGCCTCTTGAATAAAGCTGTCAATCCTAACTAAATGGTCCATGGTAGACCTGTTGCGTCTAAACCCACACTGGACATTTGAGAGAAGGTTACGGTGTTCAAGACACCAAACTAGCCGCTTATTCACCATTCTCTCCACCAGTTTGCACAGGCAACTGGTCAAGGAAATCAGGCGGTAGCTGGATGGGAGACTCTTATCCTTTCCCTGTTTAGGTATTGGAATGACTATGGATTCCTGCCAGGATTCTGGGAAGACCCCTTCAGCCCAAAGCTGATTGATGGTATTGAGGAGACTTTCATTAGCACCCTCTGGGAGATTAGGAGCAACAAATATAGGGAAATACTGCAGCGAGACTTACCGTATTTGATGGCATATAAGATGCACCTTTTTTACTAAATTATGTATCGAAAAATTTCCCTGCATCTTATATGTGAAGGTTCAACCTCCACAGGTTAACTTTCAATACTGAATGCTATTTTTAGCCCAGATGGTCTATACTACCTATTTCATAAATGCATTCAATGATTGTGTTAATATTTGGCTTTTACGAAACGTGACAACTAAAAGAAACTACATTTTTAGTTACTGTGGTACCGCGCTTTTGCAGAGAATATTAAAACTTTTTTCCTTGTGAGTGGCCAACTTGATGAGGGTGCGTCTTACATGCCGTCAAATACAGTGATTTTGATAGAAGAATGGGTAGAAAAGAATAGTGTGAGTATTAACCCTTAAAAGTCCAACCTTTTTTGGGTACTCCGTGGACCAAGGGAAGGTCGTATAGACCATCTTCGAGGTGAAAGAACGTGTTCTTCTGAACAACATTAGCGACCCTTGAGTGCCTGACCCTTGGCTAACGACCCACCAGAAGCCGGCGAATTTCGTCCCACTGCCCCGTAAAGCTGAGCAGTAGTTTACTTGTGGAGAAGTGCTGAGTAGAACCAAGGCTTTCTTTATTTTTCTTTTATATTATTTTTTCTTCCAGTTTTAGTAGTTTCATATTCCGCATATTCAGGTTTAATTCATTTTAAAGCGTGAATTGCTCTTCTTTCCTTGTGACAGGTTTCTTTAGTTTTTATCTGTATTTTTGCCAATTTTTTTCTCCTCATTTCTTGAACTGACCTTTTAGGAAGGGCTAGTTTAGTATTTATCGTATCTACTCGTATCTGGAGTAGCATATATTTTTCACTTGATTTAGGACAGTTATATTTTCTACTTTTTAAGCTTAAAACTTAGCTCTCATCGTTAGACTTTTTCCCCTTTTCAGTGCATCTGCACTAGGTAAATTTTTGCGACCCAGGTATAAAACAGCGGGTGGTAGTTTGTTTGCGAGTTGAAGAAAAAGGACTAAAGTCATTAGCAATAGGATGCCTTCCTACAGGTCTGCCTTGGGTGGTTTTGAGAGTGACTCAGAGACTGCCCTTCTTAGGGCACGGATCTGTGAACTTGAGAGGTCGCTCAGGGAACTTCGCTCGTGGCTCTACGGGAATGGGTTCGCTCCGGTGCGTGGGGGTGGGACGTCCTACTCTGCAGCAGTTCATGCGTCGTTGGTGACTCGTACTCTGAGCGTCAACGCTGATTGGACTGTCGAGGAGGAGGCGCGGCCTACCTCCGCTCATTCGGGGTCAGCTCCTTCTCTGGAACCCGAGTGGAGGGTGGCTACGAGGAGCGGCGGAGCAGCGCGGGCTGGTAAGGGCACTGGGGAGGTGACGCCAAACCCTATCCCTATCCGCAATGGGTTCTCTGCACTCCAAAGTGCTGATGAGCCTGTTCGGGATACCATGCCTGCGCCTCAGCCCTCTGAAGTACTCACGTCCGAGGGAAGACGGGGAGGGAAGGGAATTAGAATATTAATAGGGAGCTCGAACGTCAGGCGGGTAGCGGCCCCTTTGCGGAATAGGGCAGAACGGGAGGGTGGTGACATGAGGGTCACATCTTGGTGTGTTCCCTCAGGGCAAGTGGCCCAAGTCACGGGTGCGGTTCTTGCGGCGGTCGCGGGCACTAGTTGCTCTAGTCTGCGGGTGGTAGCCCATGTCGGCGCCAACGATGCCTGTTCCCGTACGTCCGAGGAGATTTTAAGTTCTTTAAAGGACTTGAACTCTGAGGTCGCGTGGGTCGGGGAGTCACTTGGAGTCGAGATGAAGCTATCCATCTGCAGCATTGTTCCTCGGTTCGACTGTGGCCTTCGCGTTTGGCAGGGGATAGAGGGCCTAAACGCGAGGTTGTGGGAGTTCTGCAGGGACATGGGAGCTGACTTTGTCGACCTGCGGCCGACGCTCAGATCGTGCCGTGTTCCCCTAAACCGTTCTGGGGTTCACTATACCGCTTTGGCTTCGAGTCGGGTGGCTCGGAGGATTTATGAGCACTGTAGGTACTTTTTTTTAGGATAAAGAGTAGGCCAGTTAGTGGGTTGAAGGGAACGAAATACTCGGCCGATCGAATTATGGAAAAAGCGCCGAACAGCGAAACGAAAAATAAGCGAAATTTACCGACAATCCCACCTAAATTTGTTTGCGAAAGAAAAATATCAAATGCGATAGTTAACTGTAGGAGTGTTAAAAATAAAGTATCCGATTTGGAGCATCTTATTCGTAGCCACGACACTGATATTTTTATAGGTACAGAAAGCTGGTTAAATGAGGATGTAAGCGATAATGAAATATTTCCAAAGGATTACACTATTTATCGCCGGGATCGTAGGGAAAAGACAGGTGGCTGTGTTATTATTGCGGTTAAATCATCTCTCCAGAGCAAGCCGAGGACTTTGAGTGATAGCGATATAGAAAGCGTCTGGTGCACGATAAGCCAACAGAACAAGCCGAACATAACGCCGAACGCACATACATAAATGTATGTGCGTTTTACCGACCACCAAACTCTTCTCGACAGGTTTTGCGACATCTTAACGACGAAATAAATTTCTACACGAGTAAGAACAACCAGAGTATAACTATAATCGGGGGGGATTTTAATCTTCCAGACATTGACTGGAATAATCATAGCATAAAGAAAAGGGCCCGGGATGTCGACTCATGTAAAAAGTTATTAAATTTACTTCAGAAAAACTCACTAAGTCAAGCAGTAAAATCGCCAACCAGGGGTGACAATATACTCGATCTCCTTTTAATTAACTTTCCTGAGCGCATAGAGAACATTTCGATTGACGAAGGTCTTGGAGACCACAAAGGCGTTTTTGCAGATATCGAGATAAACCTTAGCAAGTATAAGAAACCCAAACGCAAAATTTATCTCTATTCCAAAGCCAATTTCGAGGAATTTAACGTAAAACTAACTACCGATTTTAATTCATTTAAGTCGCGCGTAAGCAACAACAACACTGAGGATACATGGAAATCATTCGTGGAGATAATGCATAAATATATAGATTTGTATATACCTTCGAAATACTCTAAAAATGATTGCGAGCCCAGATGGTACGATAAAGAGGTTAGAAAGGCTCTCCGCAAACAAAGAGATTTGCACGGAAAAGTAAAGGCTTTTAAGGGAATAGATCAGCCCATTCCAAATCCACCACGATCACTATTGCTAGAAAAGCACAAGAAAGCAAAATGCGTCACCAAGCGAGCTATGCATAACGCCCACAGCAACTTTAAAAAGAAAATACTTGGGGAATGTTTAGAGGAAGACCCTAAAGCTTTCTGGTCCTACGTTAGAGAGGTACAGGGAAAGATACAAACAGTGAGCTCGATAAGGGATATCGAAGGTAACATTACTTGCGATTCGAAGAGGAAAGCGAATATTCTAAACGAATTTTACCAAAGCGTATTCACATCAGATTGTAACATAGAGATCCTCCCTAAGGTTAATATACTGGATTCCATGCCAAATATAACTTTTACGACAGACGGTATAGTTAAAATATTACGCAAAATTAAGCCAAATAAGTCGCCAGGGCCAGAAGGCATTCCAGCAAGAGTGCTTAAAGAACTGGCAGAAAGCGTCACCCCTTATCTCAAAATTATATTTTGTAAATCGATTAATGAAGGTAGGGTCCCATCCGATTGGAAATTAGCTAATATTACTCCTGTTTACAAAAGCGGATTAAAGGAGGACCCAGGAAATTATAGACCCATATCATTAACTTCGCTGTCCGGAAAGGTAATGGAACATATCGTCGTAAGCTCACTCATGGGATTTTTAGATAGAAATGAATTCCTCGACGCAAACCAGCATGGTTTTCATAAGTCCCGATCATGTGAAACCCAACTTGTTCTATTTGTACACGATATCTTAAAGTCTGCCAAAAGTAAAAAGCAAGTGGACGCTATTTTCCTAGATTTCAAAAAAGCATTCGATAGAGTCCCCCACTACAAACCAATTTACAAACTAAAACTAGCGGGCATTAACAAAGAAGTAGTCGACTGGGTTAAGGATTTTCTCTACGAGAGGGAACAACAAGTTGTACTGGATGGCGTTAGCTCAAATAGAGTCAAAGTTACCTCTGGCGTACCTCAAGGCAGTGTAATTGGACCTCTTCTTTTCCTTATTTACATCAATGACTTGAGTGACGAGATAGTTAGTAATGTGAGGATATTTGCGGATGACTCGGTTATATATAGGGAAATAACAAACGAGGAAGACCGGACATCTCTCTCAAACGATTTAGTCCTCATCCAAAGGTGGTGCGAAAAATGGGAATTAGATATTAACGTAAGTAAATACTCCGTAGTTAATTTCTTCGAAAAGAAAAAAATGCGTCCAAATCACCCATACAAAATTAATGGAATTAGTATCAAAGTAGTAGATTCAGTTAAATATCTCGGGATCAACATTACTAATAACTTAAATTGGAGCACGCATTTTTTTTAACTCATCAAAACGCTCACAGCAACGTTAGAAAATTTTTATTAAAATTCCGGCGTCGCCCTGAGCGACTCTTATCAAACATTTTCGTTTTAAAACAAATTTACAGTAATAACATTTTTTGATTAATTTCTGAAATAGAGATTGCATAATAAAAAAGTAAATGTTTTCTATACCCAGGTAAATTTTTAATTGATTGAAATTGATTCAAGTAACTTTCTGTGATTTTGTAGACAATGTGGAAGGATTTGTCTACGGACTTTGTTTCCTTTGAATTCGAGTTTATTCTTTGATATCCTTTTGTTGGATGCATGTCTTTTGGGGCTTGTTTGAATAACATTTGTTCTGATCTATTAAAAGTCCTTGAAGAAAAATGGAAATGGTATCGCGATTTGTTTTTTTCCGTGGAAACTCCTGACAGAGGGGATTGCACATAAAGCTAAAACCCCTAATTAAACACTTGACACGGTGCGACGACCAGTGGTTTGTTTAGTTGTTTGTTAATAAAAAAAGAATCATTACATTTGGCACTTATCGTGGGGGCACAATAAGGAGAAATTAAATTTAAAAGTTAACGAGAAAAATAGAATCGTTACAATATATATGAATGAATCCAGAGAAGCGTCTATATATAATAGATATTGTATATGATTATGTAGAATAACTGCCACCTGGCTTACAGTCTACTTATCCAATGTTTTATTGCCTAAAAATACTGGAGACCCATAAAGCTGATGATTAAAGAGGACAATATATTACACGGATGACGAGAAATTTCCAGCAAGAAGGTAACCAGCAATTGCAGGTGAGTTATTACAATCGGGAAGGGTAGATTACCAATTATGAGGGAAGTTAGATGTCTTGAGAATCAACCGGCACCTCAGCTATTAATATTATAACATAGGATATTGGCTTTAGAATGAGCCAATTTCGATGTAAGTTGGAAGATATTGAAGAATTATAATGAATTCTGAAAGTTGCTTGCTCTTGAAAAGTGGAAAATCAGATGAAAAATATGTGATGTTTATGCGAAGATAAGTAAAGAACGGACTATTTAATCAGCATTAAATTGATATGATTATATGAATTACGAGTAAAATGTTACTTGCATTCTGCAAGCATAATGATAACACAAATTTCCAGTCGGCATCATATTGGGACAGTCCTCAAAAGAAAAGAAGAGTATGAAAACATTCCTAAAATTCGCTGCAATTAATCCGTCCGGCATCAAACCCGGGTCTTCCTGGTGATAATTACTATGCAGAACAACAGAAGATTACCGTCTCTAACTATGAGTGAAAACTCAAGCAGATATATTGGCTGCAACTGCCTCAAACGATGTCCTACTTTTCACATATTTTCCTTACGTGAGAAATGTTAATGTGCTCTGGCATCGAACCCAGGAATAGTACAGTCTTATCTAAATTTTTTTCTTAAACTTATTCTTGTGATACATATTCCAGCCAAGCATGAACTACCTATCATTTTCGATAATTTTTCCTGGGTTCGATCCTAGCATCGAACCCAGGAAAAATTCTGTAAAAATAATGAATGTTGACAATAGATCCAAATCATATCTATCGGCTCCTTGAGTTTTGATTATCTACCTATCCTGGAAGTACTTTTTTAAAAAATTCCCAAAAATCAAAGCAATGCATTTAAACGGGAAAAATCGGGACTTTGGGGTCCTCTGGAATTGAGCCCATGACACTTTCAAAATTGCAATTTTTCTGGCGGTTACATGTTATGGCCAACACATCGCAAAAATTTCAAGTCAATGACGCTTGTGGCTTAGCCTGTGAATTAGTATCCTATCTATCTATATTCATGAATGAATCCGGAGAAGCATCTATATATAATAGATATCCGGAGAAACGTCTATATATAATAGATAAGCAGGGTAATGATGCACAAATTATATCATATGAAGTTGTACAACAAGAGCTAAGGCTTTTTCCTCTTCATCATCGCCTCCTCTTATCTATCTATTTATATCCTGGCCAATACATCATAAAAATTTCAAGTCGGTTACGCTTGTAGTTTAGCCTGTGAATTAGTATCCTATCTATCTATTTATATCCTTGAATGAATCAGGAGAAGCATCTATATGTAATAGATAGTTTTGAGTTTAGAATAAGGCAATTGTCATGGTTATTGGACTACACACTCTTACTTGAATCAATTAAAGAATTAAAAGTTACATTTCATCAAGAGAAAATTGACATATCCAATATTCTTTAATGGTGATTTCATGAACTACCAGACCAAGTAATAGTTAAATATTATTTTAAACAAAGATAGAAGTTTTTTATTTAAAATACCGCCTGTTTAATGCGAATCGATTGAAATTTAGGTATTTTGTCGAATTTAAGAATTTCGTCCTGCATTTGAAAAAAAAAAGGTTCTTTTTGCCCCTAAGAAATCATTTGGTTGCCTCTTTTACAGACCACTAAAGGTATTTAAATGAAAGAGGTGGCCCGCTTTTAGAAGCCACTCTTTTCCCATAAGGAAGCATCTGGTTGCCTCCTCTACAGACCACTAAATGTATTTAAATGGAAGAAAGTAGTCCCACTTTTAGAAGCCATCCTTTAGGTATGTAATTATGAGTCAGAAAGACTAGTTGTGACCTACGGCGCAGAAACATTCAAAACATGGCAGACATCAAAACAACGGCATATATTTTCGAAAAAGAAAATAAATTAAAAGAATCAAATGAGAAATGGCCATACCGTCAGCTCCGATAAGTTCCTCCATGATTTCATCCTCCAACTCCGGAAGAGCAGATTCTGTTAAGGGAAAAAAATTAGAAAATAAATCGAACAAACCAATAAAAAAGAACAAATGACATTTGAACAAGATATTGTTACAGAAAAAAAAGATAAACAGTTTAAATCTTATGGTAATAATCACTAGCGATGGGCGAATGGTAACTACTTTTACCAACTACTTACGCCAAAAGGCGGCTTGCAGGGATTTTCCATAGACATAGACAACCTACTCCACAATTAAAGATGCTGTCCATCAATTTTAGAACATATTAAACTCTGTGTGCCATCCCATGTGACTAGAGGCGAAGACCTATTCGCCATACCTGTTTCAAAAACTAATTACTCTTATAATGCACCTCTTAATAGGCTACATCGATTACCAAATACTCACCTTAAAAATATAGACATATTCCACACTAGTTTACATACAATACAAAATATAAGCCCCAATGAATACTAAACATAATTTTAAAAAGAATTTTTAATCACTCACTGTAAATAATACATAAAATATGTTATTGTATCATTCATATGTATTTTTTATACTTTATATCATATATGTTAAAATTTATTTGGCATTCTGTTTCTATTATCTTTCATGAAAGCTTTTAATAATTATTTTCTTCACAAATGCTGTTTATGTTTATTATTTGTAACATCTTATAAGTAAATTTTATTATTTATAATGATGATAGTGATATTTATGTTTTAAGTTGAATAATATGTGATATTAATTTCCATATTTGTGATATTTTATACATATAAAATCCTATTGGTTATCGTATTTTATACTTTCAAATTCTGCTATGTGATATTGGTGCTGTGACATTTTTTGTAAAAAAAGGGTACATCCTGTTGAATAAATAAAAAATAAAAAGTAGTTCAGATTGCACAAACAGCCATTCGGATTTGATTTTGTAAATAAATAATTAGACTGAGAACTGGTCAAACAAAAAGGTACAACACATTGTCAATTGAGAGTAGGAAATCTCAATACATAAAAATAGAAAGATACGAGTAAACGTTGCTTGCATACTGCAAGCATATGAAATGTATTTAAAATCATTATTCACTTAGTTTCAATGTTATTGGGAAGGGGTTAAAAAAAAAAATCTTATAAATCATAGCAATTTCTAATTTTTGTAGATGCCTGGTGTCGAACCCAGAACATTTTGGCAGCTAAGAATGTACAGAATGATTTGTTAGGACTTGATCTTATTTAATGCAAAGTTTGAAGTCCATATCATACCGGGAAGTACCTAAAATTTGTTTCCATTATCTCCATAAGAAATGCATTGAGGAATATAAATGGCCCTCTGGGATCGAAACAAGGACCATCAGCGAATTGATGATATAAGATTATAAAATATATTCATGATCACTATCCACATGCCGAGTTTCAAGTTTCCATGTCATCGGGAAGGGATCCAAAAAAATCTTAAAAAACGCCACAATACATCTTAAAGGGAAGATATTTGCCCTGACCTAGCATCGAACCAAGGATAATCATCGTAGATGTCTTTATGGTTTCCTTTAGATATGCACGGATTCTAGCGATCCCTTGAATTTCAACTTTACTTTTCCGGGAAGTGACTCAAAAATATTTTCGAAAATCCCCGCAATGTATCTTTACGGGAAAAATTGGGGCTTTGGGACCTTCTAAAATCAAACCCATGATACTGAGGAACAAAATCACCTTTTATGTGGCGGTTAAACGTCATGGCCAGTACACGTCATAAAAATTTCAAGTCAGTGACACTTGTGGAACATGGTTAGAATTTTGATCTCCTATGAATGTGTATATAGGCACGAGTAAAATGCTGCATGCATACTGCAAGCAATAGTTCAATATAATATAGATATATGCATGCAATGTGTCAACTATTTGTCTTCAAGGATAGGACTCCAAAAGAATTATGAAAATTCTATCAATCCGCTTTAAATGGGAGATATGTTTACCATCCGTCATCGAACCCGGGTCTTTCTGGTGATACTTCCTATGCAGCACTACAGAAGATCACCATCTATAACTATGTGTGAAAATTCAAGCAGAAATATTGGTTGCAACTGCTTTAAAAGACATCCTACTTTTCACATATATTCCTTATGTGAGAAATTTTAATGTGCTCTGGCATCGAACCCAGGAACAGTATGGTTTTATCTAAGTTATTTTCTTAAACCTAGTCTTAATATAAATCTTCCAGCTAAACAAGAACTTCCTATCAATTCAATAAGTGCATCAAAAAATATAATTAAAAACTACCCCAATGTATTTTAAATGGGAGAGTTTTTGCATCATCTTAGCATCGAACCCAGGACATTTTATGTCTAAGTCATTAAGGTTTTCGATAGATCAAGAGATTCTGTAGGTTCCTTGAGTTTTGATTCTCTACCTATCCGGGAAGCATTTTTTAGAAATTCCCGAAAATCAAAGCAATGCATTTAAATGGGAAAAATCGTGACTTTGGGGCCTTCTGGCATCGAACCCATGACACTGAGGTTCAAAGTCGCATTTTTCCTTTGGGTTTCACGTTAGGCCCTGTAAATAGACGCTGTAAAAAATTCAATCAATGACACATGTGGTTTAGCCTGTGAAATAGTATCCTATCTACCTATATATATCTATTATATATGAGTAAAATGCTGCTTGCATACTGCAAACAAATGGTTTATAGCATAACATAACTATAAATACACATGCATAGTGTTATCTGTCTTCAAGGTAAAGACTCCGAAATAATAATGAAAATTCAACCAATATGTCTTAAGATATGTTTAAAGTCCAGTACCAAACCCGGGTCTTCCTGGTGATACTTACTAAGCAACACAACAGAAGATCACCACCTCTAACTGTGTGAGATAATTCAAGCAGAAATATTAGTTGCAACTGCCTCAAACAACGTACTACTTTTCACATATAAGATCTTTACCAAATTAAGGTCTTCATTAAAGCTGAGATTGACACTCAGATTGAGATCAAGAGAGAATTCTTCTCTTCTTCCATCAAACCTTTCATCAATGATATTATGTACATAGATACTTGTGTGTATGTGAATAGAAATAGAGAGGAAGAATTTAGAAGAAGTGGAAGTGAAAGAAAACCTAATTTAATATCTTAGGAAAAAATATCCACAGCAGTAAAACACCCATCAGAGAAGGGGGGTGTGAAAAACCTGTTCAAACCTACTGATAGCACAAGTTAAAAGATGTTAAAGAAAGTTGTGTGTAACATGGAAGTTACAAAAGCAATAGTACTACAACTAAAATACAAATTAATAATAAAATAAAATCAGAAACAGGAAACACTGCAATAGTAAACCACGAGGAAACAATTCATAAGAAAAAATATAAAATATAAAATTCAAACGAAATTAAATAAAAATAAAATAAAATAAAATAGAACATTCAAATAATAAAACTGTTTCAAAAATTACACTTACCAAAATGACATATGAAAAATTTAACAGTTTATTAAAAATGGTAAATTAATGAATACGAATGCAAATATTTTTTATGATGAGGACCTAAGAAATATAAAATAAAAAGGGCAAGTAATATATAAAATTGTGCAGTGAAAAACAACAGTCATCAGAATGATGATCAGTGCTGAACTAGCTGTATCGAAGGGTAGAAATATCAATTGTGTGTTTGATTCACTAAAAGATAAGAGAAGCGTTTTTTTTTTTTAAAGAACAGCTTATAATGAATGATTTTATATGAGGCGAAAGGGCATTCCAAAACGTAATGGCAGTTACTACGAAGGATTCGTGAAACATTTCCGCCTTGTGGATTGGAATGAGTAAATTGTGTTTGCCCCTTGTATTGCAATTGTGAATTGATTCTAAGCTGACAAAATCAGAATAGAGATATTCCGCAGTTTGCATTCGAAAGACGTTGAAAATACATTCCTTATGTGAAAATTTATAATGTGCACTGGCATTAGTGCACATTAAAATGGGCACCAGGAACAGCATGGTCTCATCTAATTTATTTCTTGAACCGAGTCTTTATGTACAGCTAACAGCAATAAAAAGTTACCACCCCTGACCCACCAAGATATTCTAAGTCCAAATTTCGGGCCGGCGAGCCTTTCTCTCGAAAAGGGAGGGAGAGAAAAGAAAGATGGAGAACATGGTACGTTACGCTAGCTCGGCTCTCGCGTTTGGATGGAGAATTTTCGTTATTTATATAATGATCATTTACTAATATCCATTATCTGCCGCAACATTTGATGTGTTAACGCGTACTATTTAATTTGACGACGATCAACTGGAAGATAACTAAAGAAATGAATCAAATTGAATGCAGCATTCAAAGTCACTCTCACTTTAATTTTCGATAACAGATTATTAAATCATTTCCAAAACGATACAAATGAATTTAACTGAATACAACATTCGGTATCAAATTAACTCACATTTCGTTTTTCGAAAATCGATCGTTTAAATCACTTCCAACGATTGATTATGCTCATCAATGTGAACGAAACCAGCAACTATTCTCTTCTTCTTAATTTCAAATAGGCCAAAAAGCAGGATCTCGGTTTCAACAATGGCATTTGTCGTCAGGGGGACCGGCTGTTTATACTCACAAAACATTTCGTATATTCCGTAAAAAATCTCGAAAATTCAATTCGGAAACAACAATAAACGACCAAAATAAGGTTTTCTATTCATTTACTCTGCTATTGGTTCTTGTCTCAATCTCGTATGACTATTATTTTTAATTTAATTTTGCAAAATAAATGAAGCATGCAGCGACAAAAATGAACTGTACGTGCATTTCTTACGGAAATGCTTTGACTCGTCTGGGATCGAAGCAAGGACGAAGTGTCGCCATTTTTTACAATATAAACACTTTCGTATATATATATTTGAATTCAATGTTCTATAAAAATTTCAAGTCAATCGACCAAGTGATTTTTGAGTTTTGCGGGCACAAACATATGCAGGCTGAATTTTTATACATAAGATATGTGAATAATTCGGTGGATTATGATAATTTAATTTGATTGCTTTTACAACCCTTTCATTCAACTTTCCCAATTGAAAAGCGTTCTATCATGAAGAGGAATAAACACAAGGAAATAAAAGTTCCACATCTTCCACACAAAAAGTCGTGTAACTTTGACAAAGTTATTTATTTCCTTGTGCTTAGTTACCTATGGAGTTCCCCAAAGTAAAAGCTCATTTGATTGATTTAAATAAGGAATAATCTTTTCTAGATTACCATTTCCCTTACTCTCGTGACTCCTATAGATCATATAATCCAAGAATTTGTAAAATTATATTATCCTTATAACAACACTGTAGCTAATTCTCTCAATTAGCTTTGACGTTTACTAGCACCATCTTCAACATTTACATAAATACGCGATCCTCCATATGGCGTGTGCCTTGAAAAAGAAGAAAGAATGAGAGGGAACAAAAGTGTGTGTGCAGGTGAAAGGGTAGAATTCTTGGAAAACTGTTAAACAGGACAAAACGAAATAGGTGGGGGAAAAGGACAAGATAAACCTTTTGTTACCGAAGGGGAATGGAAAGGAAAAACTTTCTGGTTGGGAGAAGAGGACTGGTTGCAATTTGCTCGATTCATTTTGATTTTATCTAAAATAATGTGTCCGCTAGCCTTCTCTGATATATGTATAATTTTTAGCTCGCAAATAGAAGAATGACTCGAAGAAATAAATCTCTCATAAAGTGGGACTGCAGAGCATCAGATTAGAAATTTTGTATGTTCTTCAGCCTATAACTTACGAAATCTCACTGTTTATCTGATGTGGATTGAATGAAAATAATCATAAATCGCTTGATAAAACTACCGTTCTAAAAATTGGATCCATGGATTGGATAATGGCTTACAGTAAATACTGTAGTAAAAGGCCAGCGGCAGACGTCCTTCTGGTAAAATTCTCGAAATTTTGTTTCTCAAAAGTTACTTCTCTCACTTTTTTAGCTATTTACTGATCCACCAATCGACTCCGAAGAGTATTACAATTTGTTTATTTCGAAGTTCTCAGTATTTTAAGAAGACCATCTTTTATTTTATTAGTTACGAAAAATGTTAAGACCGCTATCCGTGGAATTGTGACTTCTGCATGACAATGTTAATCGACGTCTAACCAAATTAAAGACTTAGCTAGAGTATGAATTATTAGTACTCGACGCAGGATGGGCAAGTTATCGCGTGTGTGTTACAGTAATGACTATTATAATTGCGTTTAAATGCGTATTTAAATGACATCTTTATTTTGTATTTTATAAACCAAATGAGATCGAATAGCAAATTTTATCAGTGAATCAAGATGAGTTTAACGTTTTGGCTATCATCAACACTGAGAGAAAAAATGTATTCACTTTCTCTTGGTGGTTTTTTTATATTAATTTTTAAGGTTCTTAAAATCTACGAAACTAATAACTGGATCTAACATTTAATGGGTAAAGGGATTAAAAACACTATACATTCAATGATAGTAATGAAAAAGAACCAAAGGAACGCTAGTTTACGCAAATAGCTATTTCTTAAATTTTCCCGTTTTGTTGTTGATTGATTTCTAAGGGTATCTTGAAGGTTTATGAAAATCATTGGTTAGAAGAAAAAGCCTGAAAAGATGAATGTAAATATTGAGAACGTAATTTTGGAATTAGAATGCTCCGAAGCTTAATTTCTTCGGGAGTGATCTTTCTACGGTTAATATATGCTTAATTCTACTCCTGAAAGCATAGACGGTCCGAGACATGGGCAGTCTGGGAGACCGTCGACAGCATTTGTGGGCTCTTCTCAGATCCCTTGAAGATTCTCAATGATAAAATTATACTCGTTACTATAGCTTAGGTAATTTTGACGATTACACCCGGTCACAATATTTAAGTAAACTTTTTTTATCCATTAAGGGGAACTAGTTCTAAACGTCTGCCTGCCCAGAATGTCAATAATCTTCAGATTACCCCCTCCCAAGGATTGGAATCAATTTCCTTCGCAATGGATGCAGCTTTCTTTGGTCCTATTTCTCTGAGTAATTTCCTTTAATTCCAATCGATTGAAGAAGCCGTTACTTGGTGAAACTGCGTTATGTAAGAAATTGTGAATCTTTTTCCTAGTTATTTCCACCATTCCTTATAGTCGTTGAGCTATGGCTATATTTTTACGGAAATTACATTTAGGAAAACTGCTAAATCAGGCGTAATCCATCTGAGTTGCCCTTACACCCGTAAATGCTGTTTAATAATTAAAATTTAGCCTTCGTATTTTCCCTTTCCTTTTTTTTAATGAGAGGCCAGTTTAGTCCATCAGCGATTACTGAATAAAGCTCTAGAAATACTGACATCTCGTACTTATTATCTATGATTACTCTTAAATAAGCTGGGTAAAGCTTCCTTTCTTGGGAAATATGTCAGGAGAATCTATTGCTACTGAATCTTAATGCTGCTTTCCAAGCCTCACCTATTCTTCCTTAAAACTTCTTGGTTTAAAGATAAGGAAGACATTTACGATATCTTGAAGGTGCAGAAATTTAAATGTGTGAATTGCTCGACATTTGTGTGGGATCAACTGGCGGAAGCTCTAATTGTATGCATGAATGTATGCACATTGTAGGCATATTCTTATAAACCAAAATTATTATATCCTACCCTATGCCAATAATTTTTGAAGTAAAATAAATTTACATTGATAATAATTTCGACTGTGATAGGTCTATTGTTAATGGTTTATGAATTTTGGATGCAAATGAACGTTTTAGAAGTAAGTTCACATAAAATCTAATTCAGTATGTTAGGAAAATGAAACTTTTTCGAATCTTTGATCTAATTTACATTCCCTCTGGCTGAACCATTGAAAACATATTTTTCCGGTCACCCTCTAACCTGCATTATTTTGTCTTAAAATGGCTTGAATCGTTTTCTCAATCTTATAAATAGCCAACATCCCAGGATCTCTGCACATCACTTCTGAGCCTGTTTACCACATTATCTTCATATTTTTTAGATGTATGCCTTAGATTTGAAGAGAATAAACATTCTTTTCTTAGTAAGCATAAAATATTCCGTATTCCCATTGTTTATTTTCCTATCATCGTCTCCATGAAGTAACCCATTCATATTCCTTCTTCGACGAACTTTTCTTTATATCACCATCCATGACGAAGAATGACATTTTCAGGCAATTCTTTCTCTCATACAAACTCCTTAAACGATGCCTCGAAAATTAGAGGCATTGAAGACGGAAGTAACCTGTGACCGCTCCATTGAAGACCCTTTCTCTTTCCTCTCTCACCCCCACAGGGAAGCTCCCTTTGTTTTCTTGAGAAGGAAGGTATGCATGCTACCGATTAACCGTTATGTAGACAAAAACATTAAAAGCAGACGTAGCACCAAAAGGTGGGCTTGCCACAGAGATCCTCAGCAATAGATTTAAATGTATTTTTCATGCATGAGCGTTAACGTGCGAATATTTAGAGTGGAGTTGTAACAGCCTAAAGTTGTTGGCTCATACCTATTTTCTATGTTGAAACTCTTAATCCTTTTAGCATTTTAAAATTTTTGACGGAGGTTTAAATTAAGGAATTCAATATTTACAAGTATATTATGCAATTCTTTTTGCGCTTTGCTCGACTCTGCACGACTAGTCCTTCTGATTCCATTACCCAAAATAAATTCTCGCGCGTAAAATATAAAGCTGTTTGTTAAGAGACTACAGGTTAGATAGCAGTGAGTCCAAAATGATCGGAGCCCTCCGCTGGGTATCTTTTAAGAATATAACTATGTAAAGACAATAATTATTAGAGATATTCCTTAGCTGTGATTTACATGACGAAATACGCGACGACATGATCCCTATTCTCAACGATCGTTATTTTCACAGCCAGATGGTGAAAATATTACCGTGATTTAATAGCGAAGACAGATGGTTTATATTTTTATCATCTTACATATATTATAAGGTGTGTAAATATGTGAATTATTTAGATAGTTGAGTGTTTCACATTCTCTGCAATAAGCCTTATGGAGGCTCGCGGATAGTCAATTTAAGTGTATTTCTTACTTAACTATTTTTCACAAAGCTGCAACACCATTATTATATTTATAATATACGTTTTTTCTTATTTTTCCTACTTTCGTTGACCTGATTTACAGTAGTTCATATTCTATTAATTATCGTATCATAATTAAGCATAATCTTTGCGAAAACGATCATCCTGCGGGCATGTGGAGCATTAACTGAAATAACCAATTTCATTATAAATCTGCATTTATGGAAAATGTTATGTATTATATATGTTAGGACGAACTAAGAGCCGCCAAAGTAATTCTTGTCCAATATTTTAAGAAGAAGAGCGAATTACGCTTGAGATTCGAGCCGATTTAACGAAATACGAATTTAATTATTTCATAATACAGTACTACTTCTACCGCAGCAAAATTAATGACTATTAGCGAGTATTTATAAAATATATATCATCACAAAAGCCTTCAAAACGTGCCAGGCATAAAGAGGAAGACGAAAAGCGCGCTCAAAACAGAGAATCTGAAAGACTCGCCCTTCTCGAGTTATGCTGGTTGTATCTCAGGTGGTAACTTTTTTATGCTGTTAGCTGTACAATAAAACGCAAAAATATCTTAAATTTTATGTTTAGCGTGAAGAATAAGGTTAGGGATACATAATTCAAGAAAAGGGTTCTGCCGCATATCTTGCAACACCGCCGCTCCGCCTTAAATACCGTTAAGGCTCCTTTGCACGCTGCCCTTGCTCCTTGCGAGGTCCCGACGACCTACTGTTTAGAACTATCGCAGCCCAAGGATATGCCTCTCTGCACAGAAAGAAGGGTCAAGGAAACGATTTTTCGAGAATAGATATCTAATAGCACTCATTATCCAGTACTGATTAGTGCGTTTTAAGTAATAGTCGGTATCAGGATATTTTCTCTTGACTATCCTACGACAAATTTGGAATGAGCATATGACTTCCTAATATAATTTTATAAGTTTCATACGTATGCGAAGGGTATTAAATTAAAATTTAACATGATTAATCGTATTAATTAAATAATTTATAATAGTGAACAATTTGCATACCCTGAATTATTTTGTGTTTATAGACCAGTAACAAACTGATGACTGAACGGTAGATACTTATGACCTATTGAAGCCGCTTGTAATAAGAATTTTTCATAGCACAGGCCTGTGTTTACATAACATCGATAAAATTAAAACTAAGAAGATATACGGAAACGGATAGTTTTAAATGACAATACAATACTGGCTTGTAATGTATCTTCTGTCATTAAATTACTTTTGTAGCAGTTATATCAAATTGAAAACCATTCTACATTTTCCTTAATTTTTCATAACCTTTTGCTCCAAAGATAAGAATGTTTGAATGGTAGGGTTAAAATATTAACCGACGACTGCATAACATTTTCTAAAACATGTGCATATTGTTTTCCATCATGGTAGCCATTGATATTCCAAAGACCCCAGGACCTTAAAAAGTGGATTGCACACGATGAGATAAACAATCGCTATAATTATTCTGTTCAATAAGGGATTTATCGAATTAATTTAATACATCCTATAATAACATACGAACCTTCGGAGGATATTCACCCCCAGACATGCACAGAAAATCGTCCACTTCTGCCCCTCTATTTCACATATTGGAGGTCGAATCTGTAGTTTCGAGGTCTATACACACCGACAGGGCCATTCGAACATGACGAAAATGTTTTTTCGTCGCTTAGTCCCTGAAATCCTAATCCAAGAGCGCAAGTAACTAAAAGTAAGCGCCTCAAACTGTTCCTTCCCTCAAATCCTCAATTCATACAGGGCACAAAAATCCACAGGAGATCTACTAGGTTTTTCCAAACCCTTCCATTTCAGAGAGAGAGAGCCTATGCAGCAGGGGGCATAGGCGGCAAGGACTTCGTCTGCAAAAATGTCGGAAGCGTGCAATATTTGATGCCTATAGAAATGCGCTTTTGGGAATAGGAGAAAGGGAAAGAAGGAATACCTGAAAATCCCCCTGAACCCCTGCTATGAAGATGTCCTTCTTGTCCTCCCCACGAGGTATTGTCTAACGTGGAAATAGTAGCCCAACGGGTGAAGGATATAATGAGAAGAGGACAATACCTTCGCCCTGTATACTTCCGCAGATCCTCCGCAGAGCATCCTGGTGTCTTGGATGGAATGTATTATCTTATTCAACTTACCGATCTTGATTACAAGAAATGCTTCCTTAAAGACGGCCGTTAATCGTATTTGGTATGGAGTTATTTATACACGGAGTATGGGATTTTAGTAGCCAGTGAAACATACATCGCCTATATCATTCATCCTGTTAAAAGAAGCGTAAATAGTTATTCTATTTTAGGCCCTGAAATTGCATACTTTCCAATAGGAAGGCATTGCGCTGATTTTCGGGATTATTTAAAAAGTTCTTACCGGGAAGATAGATTACTGTTTTTTATGATACCTGGAGTAGTGAATATTTAAAAGAAATTGTAGAGTATTCTTCAAAGATGATCTTAAGTTCGATGCTAGACCGGTGAAAATATGTCCAATTTAAAATACATTGGAGGTATTTTTTACGGAGAACTTACCTGTAGATATAGCGTTCGAGCTTTTTATATTGATAGATATCCGTATAATTTATAAAACCATTAAATTGTTTCCTTAACTATCTTGCATTCGATGCCAGGGCACACAAGATATTATCCTAATAGAATGCAAAGATTAACTGGTAGAACTTTGAGAGGATGCTCATCGAGAGTCAAAGAAATAGCTTACTTTTCTCTTATTTGTCCGAGTCTTGAATACTGCTGTGCGGTTTGGGACCCACACGAAGTAGGTTTAGTCTCAGATTTAGAGATGGTCCAGCGTAGAGCAGCCCGATTCGTTTGCGGGGATTTCAGGTTTGATAGCAGCGTTACGGCAATGATAGAGTCCCTCAGTTGGAATTCACTACAGATGAGAAGATCTGAATATCGTCGGAAACTTTTCGAAAAGTTCAATCGTTCAGAATTTATAGACGAAGTAAGTGAAATGTTAGTGCCAGTAAGGAGCGAACGCGATCTCCGAGAGGCATCGACGAAGCGTTATAGGGAAGTAATTGCAAGGACGGATAATTACTTTTGGTCGTTTTTTCCCCAAGCTATTAGAGATGCTAATAGGTAGGAATGCATAATGGTGGTGTATTACACCCCCTGCCACACGCCTCTGGTGGCTCGCGGGGTATATATCTAAATCTAAATCCTATAAAGAATACATAGGAAAAGTAGTGCGTAGGTTGAGGCTGTCAAAGATGTGATCTCCATCATACATTTCGCACAACGAATACGATCATTTTATTGTATATGAAAGAAAATAACCCAAAACTCCCAGAGGTCGACGCCAGGCTTATCCCGATTCTTATGTAAGGTATACATTGTAGATATTTTAAAAGTTATTGTGAACTCCTAACCGATGAGATACACAATTATTTACCACAGTGATGATTAGTTTCTAAACTTTTTACTATAATTACTTGCTCAGAAATACCTCTCGTTTAGCATACCTTACTCGTTTATATCTATTATATATATTTCCTTCTTAGGATATATACATTCATACATCTATATATTATAGTTGACGCTTCTCCTGATTCACTGATTCATATATGTAGGAAGATACTAATTCAGGGGCCAAACTTTTGGAGGGATTGGGCCGCTTCTATTTTTTGTAAATGGCCCGAACTCAAAACCCCAGGAAAAATTAGATATCCTTCCTAACTATCATGGGTTCGAAATCAGGGACCCCTAAAATCACAAATTTTGCTGTTAGAATGAGTTGCGCCAATTATTAGATAAAAAATACTTTCCGGAAAAGCAGAGGATACATATCCAAGTAAGCACCTTGAAGGATAAATTTGCACTGGTATACATTTGAAATCAGGGTAATTTTTGAAAAACTCTCTTAAAGATTCAATAGACAATATTTTCATCTGTTGGATTCCTAAATTTTAATTCTCTGTCATTCCGAGAAGTTTTTTTTTAATCTCGAAATTTGGTGCAATAGATGAAAGATAAGAATGAACTGCGCCGATTTTTGGAATAGAAAGAAAGATTTTTTGGTAAGAAAGAGAACTCAAATTAAAGGAACTAAGAGACATTTTTCAGATCTAATAGAAACAGTAGAAACTACTGCATTAAGTATCCATTGTTCGATGCCAGACCGGTGCAAAAATCCCCCTGTATAAATATAGATATAGAGGTGCCACTTTGCACGCGGATGATTTTTTATACTATGCTATAGAAAAAATTAGTTTGTAACCATAGTTATCTTGGGTTCAATTCTAGGCCCCCTCAAATAATCTCCTATAACGAATACATGGGAAATTAAGGACATCAAATGGCAGTTAAAGACATGATTCATATTTCAAATCTTGCACTTAGCTAAAAATTCATCTTCTGCAACGTTATTTAGAAGGATCAAGAGGTCCTGGATTGGGGAATTCGGAAATAAATTTTCCTTTTATTACCGCTAAGATGCATGATTGCTATCCATGCTTATAACCAATTACTATATTTTTACTTTAACTTTGGCTTGCAGAATGCAAGCAGCATATAACTCGTGTATTCTAGCTGGAGTTGTGGTAAATAGACGTATTCGACGGCTTTTAGCCTTCGCTTAACAGGTATGAAGAGTTCCTCGTGCTCGATTTAAGAAGAACGTGAATAGGAACCTTGTGTTTATGACAGCAGGAAGGAGTGTGTTATTCTTGTTTCATTGAGGGATAAGAGGCTCAGGCCTAGGTAACGGTTCTAGGCTACGACGCTGTTGCAAGATTTGCACCCGAACCCTTTCCTTAAATTATGTATCCCTAACCTTATATTTCAGGCTAAACCAAAATTTAAGATACTTTTGCTGCGGAATGTACAT